>JAQZBX010011563.1:0-23330 GCA_029593785.1 Cabassous unicinctus
AGAAAATATAACACAATCTGATGTGATGCTCAATGTATGAAGAGGAAATACTAAAGGAAATTATCTATGAAAAGTAAGGAGGATAAAAGGACATAAGGGAAGTCAAGTTTCTACACTTTAAGTGGTAAAGCATCAATACTAGTAGATTGTAATAAGTTTATATATATATATATATATACACACACACACACACACACACTTAGAGTAATGACTAAGACAACTATATACAAAGAAATATACTTAAAACACTCTAAACAACTCAAGTGAAATTCCAAAAAAGTGTTCAATTAACCCACAGAGGGTAAAAAAAAAGAGAGAGAAACAGTGGAACAAGAAATAGTGGGAACAAATAATAAAATGGAAGATTTAAGCCCTATAATGTCAATAATTACATTAAATGCAAATTGTCTAACTATACCAATTGAGAGACAATAATTGGCATAGTGGATTTCAAAAAAATTATCCATCAATAGACTGATTTCAAGAAACTCACTTTAAGTATGGTGGTATAGGTAAGTTGACAATGAGAGAATGGAAAAAAATGTACCACTCAAGCCTCAATTTAAAAGTGATGTCTTATGTCACTATGTTGATGATGTCCCTTGGAAAAATCTCCCCTTCAGAATCATCAGCTAATAAAAAGACAAATCCCACTTGCTTAGAAGTCTGGAGGATGCTAGAGACTGGAGAAGGACTCCACAAATACTGAATCAAAGAAAAAGAATCCCCAAGAACTGGTAGGAACTTCCTCCCCACCCTCCCACTCACTCAGTCCTGCACAGTTTGGGAGTCATGCAGAAGCAGCTCAGGCTGGGATCCTCCTGCCATGGATGCAAACTAGAAAGCCACTCACAGCAGTGAGTTAAAGCCCCATACATCACATCCAGGTACAGGGACCCAAGTCCACAGAGACCCAGGGCAGAACACAAGCTGCTGGGTCATGCTGCATGCTGCATGCTGCATGCTGCATACAAAAGGGCCCCTAGTTGGGGGAGGAGAGAGACACTGCACCAAAACTGTTGGCAAGAGATAGACTCACTGAATCCAATTCCTATTGGCTGGCCACCTAAATGCAAAATGGACTTTTCTGGATTGACCCACCTCTCTGAATTGACCCCATCTGGCTCTCCAGAGTGAGATTCCCTAATGGGGGAGAACAAGGAGGCAGAAAAGCCTTACATTTAAAAAGGGGAGGAGGCTGAACACCTGTAAGACAGGATGGGCCTCAGAACTGAAAAGTGTTAGGAAAGGTGGGCACTGAGTGAGGGAAAGGGTTTAAATAAATCATAGGAACTGGGAAGAAAATTCTGCACAAAAACAGAACAGATCAAGATTCCTGGAGAAGGAACAGAGAAATGGAAGCTTTCTCCTGGAAGTGAAACAATTGCACAGAAAGTACAATCTTAAAAATTGTACTAAATATCCCAGGGTAAGAATCAGATGAAGAAGAGCTGAGAAAATTTGAACAGTTGAAAATGGGCAACTCTAAAGGTCCAGAATTAGGTGGACCAAGCATCAAAAAGAGCCTTAACACAAAGCCAATTAACAATAAAACTCCAGAAAAGAGGGAGAAACTGGCCTTCAGAGTTAACTCATCAAGATAATCATCTGCCCAGACATCAGCAAAAAAGTACAAGCCATCCCAAGAAACAGGAAGATATGGCTCAGTCAAGGGAACAAATTAAAACTTCAGAGGAGACACAGAATTTGGAACAATTAATCAAAGAAGTTCAAACAAATCTCCTAAATGAATTCAAGGAAATAAAGGAAAATATGATTATAGCGCTAAAGAATATTAAGACAATGTGTGAGCATAAAGAAGAATTTGAAAGTATTAAATGAAACATAACCAGAAATTGTGGGAATGAAAGATACAATAGAAGAAATTAAAAACACACTAGAGGCATTTGACAATAGATTTTAACAAGCAGAAGAAAGAATCAGCAAACTAGAAGACAGGACAATTGAAATTGTCCGGTCAGAAAGACAGAGAAAATATGAAAAATTGAGCAGTGTCTCAGGGATTTGAGTGACAGCATGAAGCACACAAACATATGCATCATGGGTATCCTGGAATGAGAAGAAAAGGGAATAGGGGCAGAAAGAATATCTGAGGAAATAATGGCTGAAAATTTCCCAACTCTTATGAAAGGCATAAATATATGTGTCCAAGAAGCTTAACATACTCCAAACAGAATAAATCCTAATAGACCTACTCTGAGATACATACTAATCAGAATGTCAAATGCCAAAGATAAATATGACCCTGTTTGGAAATAGGATCTCTGAAGACGGTATTAGCTATTAGTTAAGATGCGCATAATTTGTGATTGTCAAAAGATGGAAGTAACCCAAGTGTCCTACAACTGATGAATGGATAAACAAAATGTGGTATATAAATACAATGGAATAATATTCAGCCATTAAAAGGAATTAAGTCCTCTTTATGTGACAACATGGATGAACCTTGAAGATATTATGCTGAATGAAATAAGCCAGACACAAAAGGACAAATATATGATCTCACTTATATGAAATAATTAAAATAAGAAAACTCATAGAGTTAGAATCTAGAATATAGGTCACCAGGGGCTGGTTTGAGGGTAGAGAATGGGGAGTTAATGCTCAACTTATACAAAATTTCTATTTAGGTTGGTTGTGAACTTTTGGAAATGGATGGTGGTGATAAGCGAAATATTGTGAGTGTAATTAATAGCACTGAATTATTTGTGTGAATTTGATTAAAAGGGGAAGTTTTAGGTTGTGTGTATGTTACTAGAATAAAAATTTTAAGGATAAAACATAGGGCTGTATATCATAGTGAACCCTACTGTAAATGATGGACTACAATTAATAATACAAGTATTAAAATGTTCTTTCATGAATTATAACAAATGTACTACAGGGAAGCGGGTGTGGCTCAATCGCTAGAGCTCCCGTTTACCATATGAGAGGCCCCGGGTTCGCTTCCCGGGGCCTCCTTGTGAGGGCAGGCTGGCCCGCGCGGCGCAGTGGGCTGATGCAGCAGAACCTCACAGCAAGGGGGAGATAAGCAGACACAGAAAAAACACAGCAAAATGGACATGGCAAACACAAGCAGCAAGGGGGGGGATAAATGAATAAATAAATAAATCTTAAAAAAAAAAAAAATAAATAAATAAAAACAAATGTACTACATTAATACAAGGTGTTAATAATATGGCAGTATATGGGGGAAAAACACCAAATGTAAACTATGGACTATAGTTAATAACACAATTTTAATATTCTTACATTAATTGTAACAAAGGTACCACACTAATGAAAAGTGTCAACAATAGTGGGGTATATGGAAATGCTGTATTTTTTTATATGATCTTTCTGTAAACCTACAACTTCTATAATTGTAAAAAAAATTTAAATGAAGGAAGTGGCTATATTAATATCAGGTAGTCTTCAGAGTGAAGAAAATTACTAGAGACAAAAAGGATATTATATAATAATAAAAGAATAATCCACAAGGAAGATAATGACCCTAAATGTATACATATCAAACAGCAGAGCATTAAAATACAAGATGAAAAAAACAATAAAAGTGAAAAGAGAAAGAGACAAATCCACAAGTACAGATAAGGACTTGAACACCCTACTCTCAGAAATTGATAGAACTGTTGGAAAATAGCAAGGATACAGGAGAACTGAACAACATAATCAACCAAAAGGAGCTAATTGACATTATAGAGCACTCTACCCAACAACAGCAGAATTCACATTTTTTTCAAGTACCTGAGGAACATTCACCAAGGTAGACCATACCACAAACCTCACGATAATAAAACATTTGTTTGAAATCATACAGGGTATGATTTATACAGAGTATCAACTAGAAATCAATAACAGAAAGAAAACAAGAAAATCCCCGAAGACTTGGAAATTTAACAGCATACTTCTAAATAATCTATGAATCAAAGAGGAAATTTCAAAAGAAATTTAAAAATAGAACTGATTGAAAACAAAAAATGTAACATCTCAAAATATGTGGGAGGCAGCTAAGTCAGTGCTGACAGGGGAATTTACAGCACTAAACACAGACTGCTGTGTAGGGAAGGTCTCAAACCAATAACCTTAATTCCTGCATGAGGAAAGTAGAAAAGAGGAGGGAAAAATAATAATGATCAAAGCAAGCAGAAGGAAGGTAATAAAAAAGATGAGTAGAAATTGATGAGATTGACTAGGACAACAATAGAGAAAATTAATGAAAAAAGAGAGTTCTTCAAAAAAATCAATAAGAGTGATAAACTTTTTAATACTAGAAAGACTGACAAAGATAAAAAGAGAAAAGACACAAATCACCAATAGAAATTCTGCAGCCATTAAAGAGATAATAAGGAATACTACAAACAACTTTACTCTCATAAATTCAACATATAAGAAATTGATCAATTCCTCAAAAATCACAAACTACCAAAACTCAGCCAAGATGAAAGAGATGATATAAATATTATTATAACCACTATGGAACTGAATTTGTAAATAAAAACTCTTGAAAAAGAAACATTCAGAATCCAATGGTTTCATTGGAGAATTCTACCACACATTTAAAGAACCAATTTTACACAATCTCTTCCAGAAAATATAGGAGGGACCACTTCCCAGCTCATTTTAGGAGACCAGTATTATCCTGATACCAAAACCAGACAAAGACAGTGTGTACAAAACAATAACAACAAAAAAACCCACCTAGAAACCAATCTCTCTCATTAATTTAGGTACAAAAATCTTCAACAAAATCTTGGTAAACTGATACACCATGACAGGTATTTCAGGTATGCAAGTTTGAACATTTGAAAATTAATTGGTGTAATTCACCACATCAACAGGCTAAAGAAGAAATTTCATGTGATCATATCAATTGGCACAGAAAAAACTCTTGACAAAATCCAACATTAATTAATGACAAAAAAAATAAGAAAATTCTTGACAAATTATGAATAGATAGCCACTTTCTCAACTTGATAGTGAGCATCTACAAAAAGCCTTGAGATAACATCATACTTCACGGTAAAAGCCTGGAAGCTTTCCTCCTAAGACAGGCAATAAGGTAAGGGTGTCCATTCTCACCACTCTTATTCAACATCTACTTAAGTTCTAGCCAGCACAATCAGGCAAGAAAAAAATAAATAAAGGTATACAGATTGAAAAGGAAGAATAAAACTGTCCCTATTTGCAGATGACATGATTGTCTACATAGAAAATCCCAAGGAACACACAAAAAAACAAAAAAACAAAAAAACTTCTAATACTAATAAGTGAGTTCAGCAAGTTTGCGGGAATAGGATCAACAGAAAAATCAATTGCATTTTTATATACTAACAAACATACAGAAACCAAAATTAAAAGTACAATACAATTTATAATTGCTCCAAAGAAAATGAAATACTTAGATATAAATCTAGCAAAAAATGTACAGGATCTATACCCTGAAAAGTATAAAATTCTGATGAAAGAAATCAAAGAAGGCCCAATAACCGTACAGCCATTCCTTTTGGGTTGGAAGACTCAACATTGTAAAGATGCCAGCTTTCCCCCAAATTGATCTATGGATTTAATGCACTTCATATAAAAATCTCAGAAAAGTTTTTTTGTGCACATAGACAAGTTTATCATTAAATTTATATGGAAAGGAGCAGGACCTAGAATAGTTAAAATAATTCTGTAAAAGGAGAATGAAGTGTGAGGAGGCATTCTACCCAGCCTTAAGGTTCACCGTATGCTGTAGTAATCAAGAGAGTATGGTACCGGCACAGTGATAAAGACAGCTCAGTGGCGCATAACAGAGAACCCAGAAACAGACCCACACAGATATGCTCAACTGATTTTTTACCAAGGTTCAAAAGCATTTCAGTGAAGAAAGGATAACATTTTTAGCAATTGAATGTCCACAAACAAATAAGTGAATCCCAACCTAAACCTCATACCTTATACAAAAATTAACCCAAAATTGTATGGTAGGCTTAAATGAAAAAGTGTAAAAGTGTAACATATTTAGAAGATAACAGGAGAAACTCTTTGGAATCTGAGGCTAGCTGAAGACTAGTCAAGGTCTTAGACTTCACACTATAAGCATAGTACATAAAAGGAATTCTGACCTCATCAAAATGAAAAGCTTTTGCTCTGTGGAATACTCTGTGAAGAGGATGAGAAAACAAGCTATATACTGGGAGAAAAGATTTGCAAACCACAAACTGATGAACTGATACCAGCCTTAGCAGGATCATTAGATCACTGAAGGCCTTAGAAGCTGAGTCAGGCGTTTGGGCTTAATCCTAAGGGAAACGGTGACTATTGAAGCGCCAGGTCTTTATTTACGGAGCTTGCTCTGGCAGTACAGAGGGAAGGGATCTGACGGGGACGAGAGAAGGGGCCGTGACACCCATGCGGGCACTATTGGTGGTGGGACCTGGCTGATGGCGCAGGGCGTAGAGGGAAACAGGAGGGACTGGAGATGGACTGGAAGAGGGCCTGGGGCACAGTGGGGAGTCAGGAAATGTACACAGGATTCGCACCTTCGATGCCGAAGGAGGAGGTGCCAGCAGCCTCAAGGGCACTGTCAGGCAGCAGCCATGTCACCCGAGTTGACTTTCTGGGATGCCAGGCTCTCGGGGACCCCCTGCTGCCCTGGCCTCTGCTTCGCCCCAGCTGGGAGCCCCAGCCAGCGCCCCACCCACCAGTCAGGAGCTTCTTCCTTTCTCCTTCCAGCCCTGGATCCATCATCTCCTGCCATGAGCCGCCTCCTGCTGTATGCATACCATCTCCTCTCTTCTCCACCCGCAGCCAGGACGGCCCTGCCGCCGCCTCGGCCACGCCTCACTGCCATGCTCTCCCTCCCTCTGCGCACCCACTTCACTGCCCTTTCCCCAGTTTCTCGCCATTTCTCCTTCCAGCCTTGGCGCCTTGGCCAAGCTAGTCCCTGCTTGAATTCTCTCTCCGTGCCCTCTGCCTGGTTGGCTCCTTCTCGCCTTCCAGATAGCAGCTGGAACCTCCGTTTCACAGTGAAGACTTTCTGGATGTTTAGGAAAGGCAGAAGCTCCCCAAACCAACTTCCTGGGGTGCTGGAAATGTTCTGTATTTTGTTCTGGGTGGTGCTAACAAGGGTGTGTGCAAGTGCTAAGGCTCACGGAACCCAACATCAAAAAGGAACAAACAAGAGCAAAAAGTCCTCCCTGGACTCAGCACCTTGTGTGTTTATTGTGTATCTAAGTTTAAACAGACACTTGAGAGAGAGAGAGAGAGAGAGAGAGAGAGAGGGTTTCTAAAGCTTCTAGTCCCTTTCTTGAGCGGCACCGCCCAGCAGGGCAGAAGCCCGTGTGAGCCCAGGGCTCCAGTGAGCTGAACGTCATGCAGCAGGAGATGGGTGGGGTGGGGGGGGACTTACAAAGCCGGGCCCAGAATGAAGGGAAGGCCAGTCCTCCCCGTGCCACCATCCTGAGAAAAAGCATGCCTTGGCCCGAGAGGGCTGCTGGACTCAGTGCAAGTCAGCTTCAGCAGCGGCCACGGCCCCCCCTTCTTGAAGGACAAGCGTGAGAGCCACCTGCTCTGTGCAGGGCGCTGCAGGGTGCTCAGGTGCTGGCGGCTATCCTCAGGAGCGGTCTGGGAACCCCCAACATTCAGCACCCCGAGACCCTGGGTACTGTGCCCTCGGAAGCCACCTCTGGGGAAAGTGGAAAGCTTTGCGAAGACAGAGGAAAACTGGGGAAGTCCCCCCACCCCCCCTCCCCATTGCAGCTGACTCACCGTGCAGGCCACCTAGGTGAGCTCCTGGACCCTTTCAGACAACCTGCTCCTTGCAGCACAGGCCACCCTCTACCGTGGGCTCCTCAGCTACAGCCTTGGCCAGAGGGAGCGGGCCTGCCCACACCTGGCGTTGGGATGGAGGACGTGATTTGCCCACCACCCCAACCCTGGCCTCTGGCCCCATCCTCTCTTTGGAATGAATGCCTATGTCTAGTCACTTGGGGGTAGTTAGTCCCCCTTTGGGGTGAGACAGAGTTTGTCCCCCACCCCCTTTTTTGAGGAATAAGATATATAGGGATCCAGGGTTGTCATTTGCACCATCAGTGACCTCAAGTGGAGGGCCACCCACAGCAAACCCACCCCCTCCCCCTCAAAGCCCTCCTGCCCGGGTCAGAGCAGAGGGGGAGGAGTGCCCAGCTCCTCCCTGCCCCTTAGCCCTGGCTCCGGGGCTGGTACCTGGGGTCTGCCAGGGCAGAGGACCAGAGTGAAGACTGCCCAGCAGCAGCTGGGCTGCAGCAAATGCTCGTTTGATTGTAGAGAAGCCGTTGGCTGAGAGCACGGTGAGCAAGCCCGTTGGGTTGGCCAAGGAGCCTGGTCTACGGGACATTCAGGCACACATGGGGTCCTGCCCTTTAAGCCTCATTGGTCAGGCCTGTGAGGAGTTTCTCTAGCAGTCCTGGAAGCAGGGGCAGCTGTGGGCCGTAAAGTGGGGCAGCCTTGGCTTCCAGGAAATGAGACCCCCATCCACCATCTTCTCGCCCAGTTCATCCAATAGTGTTCGGTCCCTTATCAATTATCTTCTGGGTATTTCCTTTTCCTGGCAATTGCTCAAATCAGTCTTTATGTGTGCCCCATTCTGGCAACTTCTCACATCCAATCTGGGGTTCAGCTTGTTGGTTTTCTCTGCCCAGCAGCTTTAGGCAGGATGCTCTTGAATTCAGGAATTCAGTATCGGCCAGGCAGTCTCACTGTTTTCCACAGTCCAAGCCTCAAATCAGATCTTTTCTTCTGTTAGCGCCTTTGTTTCTGGAAACTCCAAGGATTCTGGCCCAGCACCGACAGCCCTGACAGTTTCCTGGCAAATCTGAGCTCTGCCATGTGAGGGCATCTAGGAGGAAGGGGACGCGGAGGTGTTTGTTCCTTCTCCTGCCCTCCCCTCCTTCCCCCCGCTTTTTTTTTTTTTAACATTTTGGGGTGACCTGACTTTAGGATTTCTCTTCCCGCAGCCCTGTCTTCCCGTGGGCTTTTTCCACCATAGATGCTGCCCTTAATCGGGAAAACAAGGAAAACAGTTCCAGCCACGCAGGAGGCAACCCCGGGAGCTCGGCACATGCCAACGTGGGCCCAGTTTTTCCAAAAGCTCCCGGCAGTCTCGAGCCTCAGGCTCTTTCACCCCTTCCTTCTCCACCGGCTTACAGCGGCCCTCAGACTCCCCAGGCGGAAGCAAGGGGTGAAGCCGGCGTCTTCCTCTCCCTCCCAGCTGCAGCTGGGCCCTCGGCTCTCGTTCTCCTCTAGCTAAATCCACTGCCCCAGAATTCCTGAGTGACCCACCCACTCCGGGCTACCCACAGCTCATGGACAGACAAGGCAGCTACCCAGGCCGTGGCCACTCGTGTGGCCTGTCCTCTCGGCAGCTGCCGCGATCTGCGGGCGCTCTGGCCACCCCCCATTGTTGGACCCCCCGGTGACCTACCCTCTTGTACTCCAGAGTGTCCCAGTTGGCCCCTTTGGAGGGTTCTAGCAGGTCCTGGCCAATTCCTGCAGAATGCACACCTGTGTGGTACCCGCCTGTCGTGCCATTACCAGGCACCAAAACGTGGAAAGAATTCCTCAGTGTCACTCAAAAACGTTAAGGAACAGGCTCTCGCGGGAGATGGGGAGCTTTTCAAGCCAGTGCCAGCAAGGAAAGAGAAGCAGGTTCCCCAGTGCCCTCGTCACGCAGAGAGCTGCGCAGGGCCTGGGCGAGCCACTGGGGGGGCAGCACAGGCGAGCGGTCCGGGCGAAAGGCCCCGTCACTCTTGCCCTCGCGTCCTGTGGGGCAGGCAGGGCAGCAAGCTGGTCGGAGGGCGTGGGCGCTGGGCAGCCTGGATGTGGGTGCCAGCTGGTCACAGGAAAGCCTGGAAATGCCCGCTGCTCAGTACCCGGAGGCCTTCGGGACAGACCACAGAAGACATTGCTCTCCTCTTGGAGGGGGACCACCAGTGCAGCCCCTGTTGGAGAGGAGAAGGGGGCAGCCCCAGAGCCAAAGCCCAGGTAACCCAGAAAAAGCTTTCTCATCTGATTTGGCGGATTTGATTTTCCCAGGGTTGTATGTAGAGCATCTGGCTAGGTCCCGGTGCATGGTAGGCACTTAAGAATATTTGTTGAGTCGATGAATAAATGACTCAAAGCTCCGATACGTTTGTCCTCGGTGAAGAACCCCAGTTCTACCACCCTGTGCTCCCAGCCCTGATGCCTCTGGCTGCTCCACCACTGCCGCAGGCCCAGCCCCCACCTGTTGGCCTGACACTCCCCATGTCCTGATTCTTGAAAGATCCAGCAGGAAGCACCAGGCAGAGGGGAGAGGTGGCAGGTCCCCGACACGCCGTGCAAGCGGGAGCCTGCTTCACAAGGCAGCCCCAGACTGGACAGGCCGCCAGCCATGAGAGGGACCTTGAAGGAACACGGAAGCCCCTGGCCAGCTCCCACTCACCTGAGCTGACTATTGAGCCATTCAGCTAATTTTGGATCTGGAAGGCTGCCCCAAGCAGTGCATACACACAGCCTGCGCACAGGGATTGATTTTCTTTTTAAAATAAACTTCACTTTTAGAACAGTTTTAGATTTACAGAAAGATGGCCAAGATGGGCTTGAGAGTTTCCACACACCCTGCACCCAGTTTCCCTATTATTAGGGCACCTTTGTTACAATTAATGAAGCAATATTGATACGTACATCAACGGAAGTTCATATTTATTCAGATTCCTTTAGTTTTTGCCTAATGTCCTTTTTCTGTCCTTTAACGTGTCCAGGAAACGCTACATTTCATCACTTCTCCTGAGGCTCCTCTTGGCTGTGAAGGTTTCTCAGACTGTCCTTGTTTTTGATGAATGTGACCGATGTGAGTGGTTTGGGGAGAAAGCCCACAGAGGCAAAGTGCGCTTCTCATCATGGCACATCCCTTCGCACGTACTGGCCATGCGACTCAGCGCTGCTGATGTTGACTCGATCGCCTGGTTGAGAGAGCGCTTGTCAGGTTTCTCCACGGTAAAGTGACCCGTTTTCCCCCACGGTGTTGACTTCCATCGGTTTTTTTTATAAACCATGATCCAGCAAAGGGGTGGGGATGCCAACAGGTCGCTGTCTTGCCCATCCCAGCAAACACACTGAGTGAGTAAGCCGACGCGCGTGCCCAGCCTTCCCCTCCTTCACCCACTCCACTCAAAGAGCCAGGGTCCTTTAGACCCAGCTGGGCCCCACGTGATGTTTCCACGTCTGGGAGTGGAAGGCCCACCTGGAGTGGCAGCCTGAGGGAGTGCTGGGCCTGGGGAGCCCGGGCTCGGCTGTGTCAGGGAACAGGCCCAGCCGGGATGAATGGGCACTTGAAGCTCCCTGAAGGCCGAGAGCTCCCGGGGAATGAGGCTCGGTAGAAGACTCGGGATCTCGTCATCAAGAAGGATGCCAACAAGTTACGGATATTAATGTCAACAAGAGCACATCTGTTCCTGCCGGTTGGTGGAGACTGAAATGCTGTTGCACATGCACGCATGGTTTTTAAAAATAGGGGCGTTGTTCCTGAACAACGTCTTCTACAGAATTGAATAAAGTCTTCCACTTCCGCTGGAACTTCCCACTACAGTACTGTGCAAAAGGTGACTACTCAGCACAGGTTCAGAGATGGTCTGATAAGTGCTTGGTGAAACAGAACTATAGCTATCTTGTGGCTCATAAATAAGGGGCTCATTTTGGGGCTTCTTTTCTAATATAAATGACAAGATGAGGAAATAATTACTTAATAGATTTCCTGTGAAAAATCTTGTTTCCTGTACTTACAATTAAATTTTGATTCTCATCTGAACTTAGGTGTGTGTGGCTTACAGAACCCAGCCCTGTCCTCTCCTAGTTCAAGGGGAAACTGGTTTACATTCCTCAAGAAATTTCTTTCTTGGACCCCTCCAGAGTGTTTCAGTAAAATGACTTGTTGAAATAATTGAAAACACAGCATGAATGTGCAAAGTACACTAGTCCACTGAGGTGTCTGACTAGCACAGTGTTTTGAGTTGTTTTAATTTTTAATGCCTTAGGCTTCTCAAGTTGCCACTGGCCCCAGCTCTCTCTATTGTCTCTAATCACAGGCATTACCTGCCTGGCCCTGTAGACTCTTGAGTGTGCAACCACTGGGCTGGCAGCTTTTGCCACCCTCATGATAGAAGGCAACTAGGAGCACCTTTTACTCAAAGGAGAGAGACTTCTGACCAAGGCACTGGCAGGCTGAATCACGGTCCCCAAGGTTATGCAGATTCTAATCTCTGCAACCTGTTACCTTATAAGACAAAAGGGACTTCGCAGGGGTGACCAAGTGAAGGATTCTGAGATGGGGAGACTATCCTGGATTATCTGAGTGGGCCCTAAATGGAACCACAAGTGTCCTTTTACGAGGGAGGCAGAGGAAGATTTGGCCACAGAGGAGGAGAGCAGAGGTCGAGATTGAGGTAATGTGGTCGTATGGGAGAGGCTGCTGCAGCCCGGCCTTGGCTCCGTAGCCGCACAGGAATAAGTCCAGGTTCCTTTAAGCCACCGCGCTTGTGTTAATTTCTCACAGCAGAAATAGGAAACGAACACAGACAACACAGTCACGGTTTCCACCTTCCTAGAGCTGGTCATTTGATTAGGAGCCAGCGAGCCACTCCTCCTCTCCCTTCTAGGCACCGGAGCCCAAGACGTCCTTGCAGCACCTCATTGCGTGTGTGTGTTTAATTATTAGAAATTTATCTCAAGAATTTCTTGACAGTCCTTGAGATAGGTTATGTTGTAAGACTAGGGTCAAAACTCACTCATGATTTTTCAGTTCCACATTTGACTCCGGAGGTGAAAAGGCTCTTTGGAGGTCACGTCCAATGTGGGAATCCCCTCTGCCGCAGGCCAACAAAGCGTCACCCGGGCCCCTGTGGGTTCCTCTAGTAGCTAGGAACTTGTCTTTGGCCATGTGTCTCCAAGGTCAGTGCTCCCTTGCTCTAGGTCAGCCAATTCCTGCCCAGCCTGAGACCCAAGAACTGGACAGAAGAAGTTGAGAGCCAACAAGCACCTGGAGAAAGGCTGGGACTGGCCACATTTACAGGCGCTGAGCACCTACTGGCGTGAAGGGGCTGCTGGGTAGATGTGGCGTTGCTAAGTGAATCCAGAGGCAGTTTATCCACAGTGTTGCTCTGGTTCTCCCCAAGTGTTTGGGGCTGGGCATGGGTGTGGCTGTCTGTTTTCTACGCCCATGGATAACCAGATCTTACGTTTGCAGCTGACTCCCCAGCAAGGGTCACACAATCGGCTCTTATTGATCTAGTTTTAAGGCAGGTCTTTTCCACTTCAGACCCGGTTCAAGATGGTCATTTCGCATGAACTGTGATTCATCACAGCCTTCGCCATCCGGTTCTTGGGCATGGCTAATGTTATGAATATCAGAGCATACATTTGCTTTCTTTCCTTTTAAATTTCATCTTGTTTTTTAGCTTCAGTTCAGTGAGCCAGTCTGTGGAGACCCATTGGAATCTTCACCTCCACTGTTGGTCTTTGCATTAACAATCCTAACTTGTGCTTCCTCGCACAAAACTGACAGGTAGTAACTATGACGTGGAGCACTATTCTGCAAACTAGGGAGAGGTAACCACTGTAAGAGAAACTGAAATTTGACAGGCATTGTAAGTTGTGTTCACTGCCTCTCCCTGAGGGAGTCAAAGGGCAAGACCTTCGAGACCAAAGTATCACCGAGTTCAGTGGGCTCTTCCGCTCAGGACCGCGTTCACTGCGCTGGGTGCAGAGCAGGGGAAGCTCATGGGTCCTGGAGCAGCTCACGTTGCGTGCAGGGTGTGCAATGGGGCCAAAAGCAAGAGCGAGGAAGACTTCTGTAGGACCCATGTAGAAAGGACAGGAGGAAGGAGACCCAGGAGGGCAGGACTAGAACCATCTATGAATGAGCACAAGGAGCAGCTACCACCAGGACCCCTTGAGGTGTCAAATGTCATGTAAGGACTTCCACAAGCTTACTTGACCTGCTCTCTGGTTCTCTGTGTTTTGATACAAATACCCCTTGGGAAGGGGTCAAGACCCAGCCAAATGAGGGAGGGGAGGAGGAGCCAGTGCCCTTCTCAGGCCCTTTGCAGGAAGGTAAACTCAAGGAGAGGACACAGAGGCAGAGAAAGCTTGACGCTGGCAAAGGCCAAAGTGGTGGTGGCAGGAGGGAGGCGCCCGGAGAGCCTGGCACTGCAGCAGAGCCATCCCGGGCACCGCAGACCAGGCACGGCCTCCTCGGGGAGGGAGGCGGCGGGATGGAGTCGGAAGCAGAGCTCTTTGCACTTTTACTTCCACGCCGCGGTCAATAACGGCTCTGAGCAGCACCTCCAGCACGTGAGCACCCGTTACCTGTTCTTCCGTGTGTGGGCTTCCCCGCTGGGCGCTGCCACGCCCCCCTCCGGGATCTGCACCAGACTCAGCTGGCCTAAGGGGCACAGTCTCGGGCATCAGGCAGATGGCTGCCAAGCCTCCCTCTGCAGAGTTGGCCTCCCTGAGCCTCAGGTGTCACTTCTGTTAAGGTCGCTGTCCTTTCCCTGGAACAATATCTTATCGGGCTGTTGTAAGAATGAAGACAGATAGTTCATGTCAATGTCTGGAACCTAATGGGTGCCACTGACTATTAGCTTCTTTCCTTCCTCATACTTCATCCAGAGCCCCTTGACTTCACTTTGCACTTGACACATGCCGCCCAGTGTATGTGCACATGTGGGAGTGCGTGGATGTGTGTGTGCATTTTGTGTGAGTAGGTGTACACTTAGTGTGCATGGGTGTGAGTGTGTATGTGTGTGTGTGGCTGTACACGTACTTTGCGTGGATGAACGTCTCTGTGTGTTTGTGTGATGTGTGTGTTCTTATCAGTGTGTATCTGCATGTGAGCACGTGTATGCATGTGAGTATGTATATGCATGTGTGTGCACTTGCCTGAGTGTGCCTGTGGATATAAGCGTGTGCTGTGTGACTCTGAATGTCCGTATGCATTTGTGCATGCCTGTGCCTGCACGTGTGTGGATATATTTGTGTCAGTGTGTGTCTATATGCATGTGTTTCTGTGTATAAGCAGATGTGTGTGATGTGATGGTGAGTGTGTGCGTACATGTGCATGTGCATGTGTGTGTGTAACTTGTCTCCTTCCACTCAGCTGCCAGCTCTGTGTAATATAAGGAGCCCTATAAATATATGCTGGCTCTCCTTTCTGCTTCTTTAAAAGACATCAAATACCATGAAGTAATAATCATTAACAATGTATTATTGGGTTTGTAACATATAGTTGTAATATGAATAACAAAAATAGCACAAAAAAGGGGAGAGGAAACGAGTTATAAAGGAGTGACATTTCCATATCTCACTGGAAATAAGTTGGTATAAATCTGAAGAAGATCCTGATAAGATGTATATGGTAAGCCCTAGAGCAAGACCTAAAAAAATCTAAAAAGTAAAAAGAGAAAGAAATTAAAGAATTAAAATGCTATGCTATAAAATATTCATTTAATGCGAAAGAAAGCTGTAAAGGAATAATAGAGAAACAAAACAGCCATTAGACAGAAAAAGTAAAATGGCAGGCATAAATCCAACTTTAACGCTATCATTAAATGTCAATGGATGAAACAATCCAATTGAAAGGTGGAAATTTATAGATTGGATACAAAAAAATCCAACTGTCTGCTTTCAACAGGAGACACAGGTTAGATTCAAAGAAAAAATACAACGCAAGTAAACAGAGGGAAAAAGATACACCATACAATAGCAGCCATAAGAAAGCTGGAGTGGCTATACTGATATCAGACAAAATAAAATTTAAAACAAAAAATTTTACTAAAACTAAAAAGGGACAATTTATAATTATAAAAGGGTCGATCCAATAGGAAGATATTATGATTATATATATATAAAACAACAGAGCTCAAAAATACATGAAGCAAAAACTGAGAGAATTAAAGAATGAAATCGGTAATTCAACAATAATAGATGGAGACCTCAGTACTCCATTTACAGTAACAGAGAGAGCCACTAGGCAGAAGATCTGAAGGAAACGGAAGACGTGAGCAATGACATAAACTAGCTATATCTAACAGACATCTACAGAACACTCCGCCCAAAAATAGCAGAATGTACATCTCCTCGGGTGCATGTGGAACTTTCTCCATGATAGGTCGTATTCCAGGCCATAAGACAAGCTGCGTTAAGTTTAAAAGGAATGAAATCATAAAAAGTATGTTTTTATGTTCTCCAGTTGCAATGGGATGAAATTAGGAATAAATAACACAAAAACAGTTAGGAAATTCACAAACATGTGGCAATTAAAAAACATACTCCTAAATAACCAAGAGGTCAAACAAGAAATCACAAGAGAAATTAGAAAATACTTTGAAAGGAATGAAAATAAAGACACAACATACCAAAACAAATGAGATGCAGCTAAAATAGTGCTTAGATGGAAATTTATAGCTGTAATAGCCTGTATTTTTAAAAAGAAAGATGTCATATCAATAATCTAAACTTCAACTTGAAGACATTGGTTAAAGAAGGGCAAACTAAACCTAAAAGAAGCAAAAGGACAGAAATAATAAAGATTAGAGTAGAAATTAATAAAATAGAGAATAGAAAACAATAGAAAAATCAACAAACTGAAGTTGGTTCTTTCAAAATATCAACAAAATTGACAAGATTTTAGCTACACTGACACTTTTTAAAAAAGATTTTAAGGGAATGCTGTAAAGCAGCTGTATGCCAACAAATTAGATAACTTAGATGAAATGGAAAAATTCCTAGAAAGACACAAACTACCAGAACTGACCCAAGAAGAAACAGCATCTCTGAATAGATGTATAACAAGAGATTGAATTAGTAATTTAAAACCTCCTACAAAGAAAATCCCAGGTTCAGATGGCTTCAGTGGTGAAATCTACCAAGCATTTAAAGAAGAATTAATACCACTGCTTCACAAACTCTTTAAAAAAGTAGAAGAGGAAGGACCACCTCCCATCTCATTCCATGCAGCCAGTATTGCCCTGATATCAAAACCAGACAAAGCCATCAAAAGAAGAGAAAACTACAGACAAATATCTCTTATGAATATAGGTGCAAAAGTCCTCAACATAATACTAGAAAACTAAATTCAACAACATATGAAAAGAGTTATCCAATCATGATAAAGTGAGATTTATCCAAGAGATGTAAGTTTGGTTTAACATCCAAAAAAAATGTAATAACCATATCAATAAAGTAAAGGACAAAAATCACATGATCATCTCAATAGATGCAGAAAAAGCATTTGTCAAAATTCAACACTCTCTCATATAAAACAAAACAAAACAACAACAACAACAACAACAAAAACACTCACCAAACTAGAAACAGAAGGAAAATTCCTCAACCTGATAAAGGACATCTATGAAACACCCATAGCTAACATCAGTTTAACAGTGAAAAACTGGATGCTTTCCCCTGAGAGTAGGAATAAAACAAGTAGGTTCACTCTTCCCACTGCTATTCAGCATTATAGTGGAGGCTCTAACCAGAGCAGATGATATGATCTTGCATATAGAAAATCCTAAGGAATCCACTAAAAAAACTATTAGAACTAATAAATGAGTTCAGCAAGGTTTCAGGATACAAGATCAATACACAAAAATCCATTATATTTTTATACACTAGCAATGAGCAATTTGAAAACAAAATAAGGAAAATAATTATATTTATACAAGCATCAAAAAAAATAAATGCTCAGGATAAACTTAATAAAAGAAGAGTAAAACATATTCCAAAAACTACAAAACATTGCTGAAATTGAAGAACACCTAATGAAATGGAAAGACATTGCATATTCATGAATCAGAAAACTTAACATTAAGATGACAATACTCCTCAAGTTGATCTACAGATTTAATGCAATCTCTATCAAAATCCCAGATAGCTTCTTTGCAGAAATGGACAAACTGATCCTAAAATTTATATGGAAATTCAGGGATCCAGAATAGCCAAAATAATCTTGAAAAAGAAGAATAAAAGTTGGAGGAGTCACAGTCCCTTGTTTCAAAACCTACTACAAAGCTACAGTAATCAAGACAGTGTGGTATTGGTATAATGATAGACCAAAGTTATGGAACAGAACTGAGTCCACCAATAAACCCTCACATTATGGTCTATTGGTTTTTGACCAGGGTACCAAGATAATTCAATAGTGAAATAAGAGTCTTCTCAGCAAATGGTACCAGGACAACTGGATATCCACAATTACAAGAATGAAATTGGGCCCCTTTCTTACACCATACACTAAAATTAACTCAAAATGGCTCATAGACCTAAATGTGAGAGCTAAAGCTATAAAACTTTCAAAGAAAATATTGGAGTAATTCTTCATGACCTTGGGTTATGCAAACATATGGCAACAAAAGTACAAGCCACAAAAGAAAAAAAATAAAGAAATTGGACTTCATCAAAATTAAGTCTTCATGCTTCAAAGAAACCATTAAGAGAGTGAAAAGACCACCCAAAGAATGGAAGAAAATATTTGCAATTCCTATACCTGATAGAGTATTTGTATCTATACTATATAAAGAACTTTTTACAATTCAACAATAAGATAAATAACTCAATTTAAAAATTGGCAAAGATCTAAACATATTTCTCCAAAAAAGATATGCAAATGAAAAGATGCTTAACATCAGCTATCGGGGAAATGCAAAAAGAGATATGACAGGTATCAGTGAGGATATGGACTGGAATCCTCACACACTGCTGGTGGAAATGTAAAATAGGGCAGCCACTTTGGAAAACAGTCCAGCAGTTCCTCAGAAGGTTAAACATGGAGTTACTATATGACTCAGCAATACTATTCCTAGGAATATACCCACGAGAAATAAAAATGTCCACACAAAAACTTGCACGTAATATAGCAACATTATTCATAATAATCAAAAAGTGAAAGCAGCCCAAATATCCATCAACTGATGAATGGATAAATAAAATGTGGTATATCCATTCAATGGAATATGATTCGGCAATAAAAAGTGAAGTCCCAAAACATGCGACAACATAGATGAACCTTGGAAATATTATGCTAAATGAAAGAAGCCAGTCACAAAAGACCACATATTGCATGATTCCGTTTTTAATGAAATGTCCATATAGGCTCATCTACAGAGACAGAAAGTGGATCAGTGGCTTCCTAAGGCTTGGGGGTGGGGGGGTGCTGTTGGGGGGAAGTGAGAGGTGACTGCTAGAGGGTACGGGATTTCTTTTGGGGTTAATGAGAATGTTCTAAAGTTGATGACACTGGTAGTTGCACAACTCTACGCCTACACCATTGAATTTTACACTTTACAATGGTGAATTATATGTTATGTAAATTATATCTCTATAAAGCTGGGGTTTTTTTTTTCTTTAAAAGGTGGGGCACAAGCTGGCAGGAGTTGATGGGGACACCTGGGAATGCTTTCTAGTGGGGTGACCTCTAAAATCAGGCAAAAAAAAAAGAACGTGGCGATAAGTCGGGAGGAGTGAAAGAAGACAGGCAAAGAGAGCAACACACGCCGAGAGCTGGACGCGAGGGTGACACTGGCTCATTTAAGGAACTGAAAGTCGCCTGCAAAGACAGGAGCACAGAAAATGGGGGGTCGAGCAGGGAGAGGAAGGAGACAGGAGGGCACAGCAGGGCCAGGCCACACGCAGCCTTGTAAGCCACTTTGAGGAGTCTGGATCTTACTCAATCAGCAAATGGGTCCTAAACTTGTACATGACAGTACCACATTTGCATTTTGGAAAGATTATCCTGGCTGCAGAAAGGATTAAGAGAGAATAAGCTAGGAGATGGGGCGACTCTTCATCAGAAGGAGGTTGTATTCCCTGAAGCATGAGACGATGGAGACCCCAGGTGCAGAAGTGAGCTCAGAGCCAGGTGGACAGGGGTTTGGGAGGGAGGCTTGGCAAGATGGTATTGATTAGAGGTGTGTGGGGGCAGGAACTCCCAGGTATCTGTCTCCGGAATCGTCGTTCGAGGGCATTGCAATTCGCTGAGATTGTAAGGCCAGCTTGGGGGGGCGGGAGGGGCACGATGCTGAACCGGCTTCTGGAGGCGCCACGTTTCAGGTGGCTGTGGAGGTGCTCCCTAGGTTCCCGGAGACAGGCACTCCCACGACAGCGTCTAGATGCCAGAATTCAGAAACCAAACCAAAGTCGATTTCTGGCTTCTCTGAAAAGCCAGGAGACCTGGTCACTCTGGGCTTGCATTCACTGCTGACCAGAGCTCAGCAAACTACGGCCTGCCTGCCGCTTCTGGCCCTCGGCCCACTTCTGGACAACGCTTAAGCTAGGAATGGTTTTCACATTTGGAAAGGCTTGTTAACGAAACTAAAGAACCTGCAAGGCCGTATGTGGCCACGAAGCCTGCGGTGTTTCCTGTCTGGGCCGTTACAGGAGAAGCTTGCTGGTGCCTGCTCCTGGCGATCGTCCGCTAGGGCTGAGGTGCTGTTGCCGCTTTCCCACGGGGCGCACGGCCGGTCCCCACCGGTCCCCACGACTCCCACCCAGCCCACCTCACTCACGCACGTGTCCTCCTTGGCCGCCGGCCAGACCCCTGGTCCAGGGAAAGTGTGACAGGCAAGAAGAGAAAGGGACCAGAAGGCCAGGCAGGACCCACCTTTTGGAGACAGGAAAGGAAAAGACTGACGGGACAGCCAGAGGGGAAGGAGGAAGAGGAAGGGAGGGCTGTTTCCTAAAAGCTAAGAAAAGAGAGCATTTTAGGAACCGCCATGGTCAGCGGCGCCCCGAGTGAGAGCTTTTGGAACCCTCAGTGGGCTGTTGGTGAGGAGATGGGCGTTGGTGGGATGAGGGAGGCAGGCACCAGATTTGAGGGGGTAGAGGAGCAGATGGGAGTTAAGACAATCAGACGATTTTCAGTTGTTTATGAAAAGAGGGGGAGAGAGCGCAGCAGCCGGAGAGATCAAGGGAAAGGTTCCATCAAGTCTTGAGCTTGAGAGAGGACAGATGGGGAGGCGGAGCCGGTAGAGAAAGCCTGCAGAGGCAGGCACGGGGGAGCGGGCTTGAAAGCACACGAGACGTGGGGATTTTTGGCAAGAAGTAAAGAGCCTGTTAGCCCCAGCGCTCCTATGTTCTTGGCGAAACAGGTCGTGGGGCCCCCTGCTGATAGCAAGGGCGGGGAGGGGCAGAGGATCCTGGCGAGTGAGCTTTGAAATGCATGTGGTACAGAATGGGGACACCCAAAAGTCTCTGGCTGGGCAGCTCTGAGAAGCCTCCGAGGCTGGAGGGAGCCCCTGGTCTTCCAGGCTCTGCCACGTCACCCCAGCAGCCCGGGGAGCGCCTGGAGCAGAGGGACCGGGACTGTGAGTCCCCATCCCCTGAGCGCCAGTGCCCCCGTCTGCAAAAGGGTGTGACCAGAAGTCAGAGCCCTGAATAAATAGAAGCGCCCCAACCAGGACGTTCAGCAGAACAGGGGAGCCACGTTCTCTCTTTGAAATGTGCTGTGTTTACCATTTTTCAAAAAGGAAGGGGTAAAAAGCAGAAGGGGCCTTTTCTTAAAATCGTGCTTTAAAACGGATGCAGTGAAACAAAGCACAAACTATGATTTAGCATCTACAAAGTCCTCATCTTGCTGATCAGAGCATTTGTGTTTCCTGACAAGCACACGGCACCCCACAGATGACGCAGAGGCCCTTTTTCCCATTTCATATCACAGACGCAGTGGGAGGAAGGGCAGGGCGAGAGGTAGGAGCCCCAGTTTCTCAGGTGAAAGAAACAAAGTTCACATGACCCGTCCATGCCACTGGCCAGTAAACTCACCTGTCCAGAGGTTTGCCAGGAAGGCAAAACTAAACCCTGTGACCTAGGAGTTGGGTGCAGGTACACTGGGGCCCCTTCAGTTCATCCTGAGTTCCAACCCAGCTCCTCTTTTCTCAGCTGTGTGACCTTGGAAAGGGAGTAGTGACCACGGCACTGGCCACCGCGGAGGCCGAGCCTCAAGGAGGGGTCAATGAAGCAGTGCACGGGGAGGGCGGGGGCACGGGGGGACAGTCGATAAAGGATAGAGGAGAAGGGTGGTTTCAGAAGGCCCAGTCCTCGGCTGGCTTTGCCCATTTTCCCTTCCTGGGCCTCAGTTTCCCCATTTACAAATCATCTCTAAGGCCCTTGCAGCACTTCCAAGGCCCAGGACGCTGTGCATGGGGAAGAGCAGTGCCCTCGTCTTTGGGGCATGAACAACCAGGCTCGGGCACCCTGGGCCGGGCCTTAAGCCGCCACTCCTGACCCAGCCAATTATGCTTCTCTGCAGTGCAGCCTCGTTCACCTTCCCAGCTTAAGGTGTGATTTGGTATTAGTTGCTGCATAACAAACCAGCCTAAAACTCAGTGGCTGAAAAGAACAAAACCACTTCGGGTCCCTCATGACTCTGGTGTTCGCTGGGGGCTGGGATGAGCAGAAGGTCCAAGACGCTCCCCGCCACGCAGCTGGCAAGGTGGGGCTGGCCGCCGCCAGGGGCTCGGCCGAGGCTGTTCTCCTCCCCATGGCCTGTCCGTGTGGCCAGCGTCACAAACGTGGCGCTGGCATCCAGGGGAGCAACCAAGGGGCATGTTCCAAGAGGAAGAAAGCGGGAGCCCCCAGCCTCCTAAAGGCCTGGGCTCGGAAGCCCCAGAAGGTCTCTGGCACCACGTCTGGTGAAGGCAGCCGCGGGGCTAGCCCAGACTCGAGGGCAGAACAGACACGGGCCAGCCCTTGATGCGTGCGTGGAGGCGAGGAATTGGTGGCAGCCGCCTCTGGAGGCTGCTTTAATTTGCTAAAAGCTCGAAAGCAGTGTGCCAGAAGTGGGTTGGCTTTCACGACGGGGATTTATTAACGTGTAAGCTTACAGCTCAGAGGCCATGGAAATGTCCAAATCAAGGCTTCTTCAGGCGACGCTCTCCTCTCCGAAGACCAGCTGCCGGCGATCCTGGACTCCTCCGTCACATGGCAAGGCACATGGCAGCGTCCGCCGGTCTCTGCCTTGTCCCCCAGGGCTCTGCTGTCCAGAAAGCTTCCGGGCTTTCTCTCAGCTTCTGTGGGTCGATTTCAGCTTCTGGCTTCCGAGAGATTTCTCGCTCAACTTCTGGGAGTTTCTCTCTGTCTCTGTAGCTTTTCTCTCTGTCTCTCTCTCCGTAATGATCCCATTTATAAAGGGCTCCAGGAAGAGGATTGAGACCCACCCTGGGCCACCCTGCTGAAGTAACCTCATCAAAAGCCTCACCCACAATAGGTTCACACCCACAGGAATGGATTAGCTCGAAGGGCATGGTTTTCTGGGGTCC
>JAQZBX010011563.1:23430-42610 GCA_029593785.1 Cabassous unicinctus
TTCCATCTGCCACTACTCTGTCTAGGGACACCACACCGTCACTGTGGAAGCCTGGGCTGGCACAGCCCACGGACACTGCCTGCTGACGAGGTGATGCCCTCACTGCCCTGGCTCTGCCCGGACCACCTTAGAGGAGTCACACACCAGCTCCAAGCCTGCAGCTCCTGCAGCTCCTGCATGTTCACCACCATTCCCATGCTGGAGTCACCAGTCCAGAGGGCTGCTAGTCCCAGCTGCATGCTGTTCCAGAATCACCGGCCCCTTACTGCCCCACCCAAGCCTTTGGCCCCTGCATTAAGCTCAGACCCCTCCCCTCCAGTGAATTTGCTGTTGGCTTTGAAACCCTGGTCCTTCCCTGTCACCCTGGACCGCTCTGCCAGATCTCTCGATGTTTAATATCTGCAGTCCCTCCCCTCCCAAGGCTTGTGGCTTCTTATGTAAAATGGTTCTTCCCCTTCCTAAATCTCCCACCCCCATATACCAAGGGGTTCACAAGCCACACAAGGCACTGCTGCCTCCTCTCCAAGAGCAAGGAGGGTCTCCTTGCTGCCACCTGTTTGCCTAATTGCAAGGGGGATATTTGGAGAAAATGACTACCAGGTGATTGTTGTTCTGGAAGCTTCTGGCCAAAAAGTAAAACATAAGGTAAACTCTATTTAAAGGATAGCATAAACAAAACTACACAATAGTCAGAAATTAGTGATATTTGCAGAACACATTTAAGTCAGTCTTCCATAGAAAATGATTTTAAAGAAAAAAAAAAAAAAAACACTTTTAGTTCCATTGCTCCCCTCACAAAGTTCAGTTTACATTCATCCCTAAGCAGAGTCCAGCCCTGAGCCCTTTCTGTTTTTTGTAAGTTTTAACTTTTATATAATTTCAAGTTCACACAAAAGTTTCAAAAATAGTTCAAAGAAAAGAACTCCCATATGCCTTTTACCTAGATTCGCCACTTGCCAACATTTTGCACCATTCTATCATTCTCTGCGCACACAAATACATGCACACAGTTTTCCTGAGCCGTTTGAGAGTGTTCCCTAAACAGTTCAGTTGATATTCTTCTTACATAACCACAGAACAATGGCTAAAATCAGGAAATCTAACACTGGGCCGTGGCTGTTTCCTAAGCCGCCGTCTGCAGTCACATTTGCCAACTGCTCCGATGAGGTCCTGGCGAGCGAGGCGTCCCGCCAGTTAGAGCCACCGTGGGTCGGGCGCTCGCATGAAGCTGTGAGCCGGGTCGGCCCCTGCTGTCTGCGCTCCCTGGAGGCAGGTGGACTGTGCGCGGGGCAGGTGCCCAGAGCCCTTCACCTGCAGCACACCTGCCGCTTGCCCTGCTGGGGTCTCTGTCTTCCCGGGGCCCCAGTCCTCCCCGGGGCACCGTCCCAGGGGCAGAATGCAGGGTGCTTTGCACGGTTTTCTTGTAACTTCTTTCCAGCCAGGAAAATGTGATTCTGGTAACCCCATGCTTGTTCTCTATTAATTTTAACCACATTTTGTTGTAAAAACAAGGTGCTGGTCATGAAAGGAAACTTCCACAAAGAAAGGAGCAGAACCCTCCTCTGTGAACCTGATTGTTTCGTTTTAACCCATTCCCATCTGGCAGTGCGTTTTACGCAGGTGTAGTCACCTGTTCTCTCTCTGTTCTATCCACCCCCGCCCCCGCCCACCGCCGTGGTTCTCTCGTCTGTCTGCCCATTGTTTTGCTCGCCTTCTCAGGAGGCGCTGGAACCAACCCCGACCTCCCATGTGAGAGGCAGGCGCCCAACTAGTTAAGCCACATCCACTTTCCTCTGTGTTCTCTTGTTTGTCACCTGTTTTTTCACATTTTAAAAAATGCAAATTGTTCTCTGTCACTCCCCTCCACGCACAACCCTCGGACTAAGGAACAGACACAACCTAGAGGCCCTGCCGCTCCCTCCCAGGCAGCTTGGGGCGCGCCGAGCTCTTCCTCCGCTGTGTCCTGCTCCCAGGGCGGCCCCTGCTCCCTGGGACCCACCTGGGGCACTTCCCTCCAGGCAGCCCACGCACCACCTCCTCTGCGCGTGCTCAGACCCTGATCTCACCGCCCAGCCCCTCCCCAGCAGCGGGCTCCGGGCAGCAGGGACCCTTCCGTGTTCGCAGGTGGGTTCTGCACAGGTGGGCTCACATGTCTGCCTCCCCCAATGCACTGTGTGTTTCTGGATGGGTGGCGAGTGTATCTTTCATTTCAATGTTCCCAGCACAAAGCACAGCACGTAGAGGTATAACCTCTCCCCCCAAACAAGACTGGGAATGAATAAATGCAAGTGCAGGGTCAGGATCTCCTTCTGCCCGGATTTGGCTTCCAAGCCATTACTCTTCCACGAGCTTATAAAACCCCTCTCTTCCTGCCCCACCTCCGGCGCTCATCATTCCCACCACTCTGCACCCCCTGGGCTGTGCCCCCATGCTCCCCTGAGACTTTCTGGACTCCGAGTCTGGCTCAAATCCCATCTCTCCCAAGAACTAGGTCTGTGATCTTAGACAACCGACTTAACCTTGAGTTTCTTGACCTTGAATCCTTTGCCTTCCCCCCTTAAGCCACCCACACTTCAAACCTTATCATCTCCAGGATGTACCTTACCCAGAAATCTTTAACTTTACCATCTCCCTCTCTAACCACAACGCCTTGTAGTTCCTATTCTCTGACATCCTCACTGCCGTGGACCCACCATTTTCCTCAGACTTCATGAGTCCCTTGCTGTCTCGCCTTAATTCTTCCTCCAGCAAGGCCTTCTCTTGCCAATACACTCCACACACTTTAACCTTGTGACACACCTGCCTGGCAAAACCCCAGCCCTGGCTCCATCTAGCAATGCCACTTCTCTGTTTTTTTTGCCCAAGTGGCTAAGGAAACTGACCCAGGTGTGAGGACTGGTAACACCACAGATTCATGGTCTCTGACTCAGCCAAGAGAGCTGATTTGCTAAGAAACCATGTGTTCTGGTCAGAACCATGTGTTCAAGAACTGGCTCTGCCATTTTCTAGCCATGAAAATTTGTGTTTGCTGCGTCCTCTCTGTAAGACTTGGTTTCCTCATCACTAAGTGGGAATCCCAAGTGCACCTGCCTCTTTGGGGTTTTTTCAGAGGATCAGGGCCTGGCACAGCACACATCATCAGTGAGCGTTAGTGCTAGTGACTACCATTACTACTGTTGGCAATCCTGCTACATGTGGGAAATTGGAGATCTCTCCGCAGCTACTCACAGCTATTCCAAGCCTCCATCATTCTTCTCCAGCCCCTTGCCCTACCATTTCCGTGAGCACACGTCACTTGCCTTCTCCTTTACCCAGAAGACAAAAGCCCCTGGAGTGGAGTTCAGCATTCTCTGTCATGCACATGTATCTGCACTCCGCCTTTCTTGCCTCCATTTTCAGGGTGTGTCCTTCCTCCTGCCCAAGGCTAATCCTCTCCTTGGCCTTCAGACCCAAGCCAACCCATTTCTCCTGGCATCTGCTTCCTTCAACCATTTCCCTTCCTGCCTGGCACCTTCAACCATTCTAGTGGCTTTCTTCTCGCACTTAGAGCAGGTCAGGTGTTGCCTAACTTAACAAAACAAACACCTAAAGAGACTTTCAAGGAGATGGTGCCACTCGATTCTATTCCACTGATCAATGTGTCTGTCTTTATGCCATTACCATGCTGTTTTTACCACTCTAGCTTTGTGGTATGTTTCAGGATCAGGCAGTGAAATTCCTCCCATGTTGCTCTTCTCCTTTTTTGGAATGCTTTTGGCTATTAGGGTGCACTTTCCCTTCCAAGTGAATCTGGTAATTGCCTTTTCTATTTATGTAAAGTAGGCTGTTGCAATTTTGGCTGGTATTGCATTGAATCTGTGAATCAATTCGGGTAGGATTGAGATGTTCACAGTATTTAGTCTTCCAGTCCATCAACATGGAGTGTCTTTCCATTTGTTTAGGTCTTCACTGATTTCTTTTAGCATTGTTTTGTAGTTTTCTGCATGTAGGTCCTATACTTCTTTGGGACTGTAAATCTGTAAGACATACAACTATTAAGGAAACTCACTTCATACAAATGGTCTAGGTAGGTTGAAAGAAAAATTTTAGAAATTGATATACTATTCAAACACCAATCAAAAGAAAGCAGGAGTGACTATATTAATATTAGATAAAACAGACTTCAGAGCAGAGAAAAATAGACAGAGAAGTTTGTTACATAAATGATAAAAGGGTCACTCTACCAAGAAGACACATCAATCCTAAATGTATATGCACCAAACAACAGAGCTGCAAAGCACGTGAAGTGAAAACTAATAGAATTAAAAAGAAAAACAATCATATCCACAACTAAGTTGGAGACTTCAACAACCCTTCCTCAACAATTGGTAGAACAAGTGAGCCTAAAATCATCAAGGATATAGAAGATCTCAAAAACACCATCAACCAACACAATCTAATTGGAACATTTTGGAACATTTCACCCAACAGCAGCAGAAGATGCATTCTTTTCAAGTGCCCATGGAACATGTGTCAAGATAAAACATACCCTGGGCCATGAAACAAATCTGAACACATTCAATGTTGTTCTCTGACCCTAATGGAATCAAACTAGAAATCAATTGCAGTAACAAGAAAATTTCCAACCACATGAAAACTGAACAACACTCTTCTAAATAATCCATGAATCAAAGAGGAAGTCTCGGGGGAAATAAAAATATACATCAAAATGAAAGAACATTAAAATACAGCACACCACAGTTGGTGGAACACTGCCAAAGCCATGATGAGAGGGGAATTTGTAGCACTAAAATTATACATTAGAAAAGAGGGAAAGACTCACACCAATAATCTAACCTACCACCATTAGGACTGGGAAAAGAAAAGCAAAATAAACCCAGTGAAAGCAGAAGGATGAAATAATAAAGAGTAGAAATCAATGAAGTTGAAAACAGAAAATATAGAGAAAATCAATGAAACAGAAAGCTGTTTTTTTAAAAGGTTTATAATATTGACAACCTTTGTGAAGACTGAAAAGAAAAAAAAGGGAAGATGCAATTTACCAATATCAGAAATGAAACTGGATATCACTGCAGATCTTTCAGCCATCAAAAAATAATAAGGAAGGGACAGATGTGGCTCAAATGGCTGGGCGTCCATCTCCCATATGGAGGGATCTGGGTTCGATCCCCGGGACCTCCCAGTAAATAATGATGATAATAATAACAATAATAATAAGGAAACACTACAAACAACTCTATTCACATATATTTGACAACTTAGATGAAATAGACTGTTTCTTTGAAAGAGACATACTATCACAACTCATCCAATGTGAAAAAGATAATTTGAATAGCTTCATAAAATTAAGGAAATATAATTCATAATTCATAATGCCCATAAACAGATCTCTGGGCCCAGATGTTTTCACTGATATAGTCTACTAAACTTAAAGAATTAACACCAACTCTAACACAATCTCTTCCAGATAAAAGAAGACAAGGGAACACTTCCCAGCTTATTTTATGAAGCTAGTATTCCTTGATATTAAAATCAGACAGGACAATAAAACAATAAAAAATTGCAAAACAATATTCCTCATTAATATAGATGCAAATAAGCCTTAACAAAATATTCACAAAAAGACTTCATCAATATATAAAAAGAATTATACACCATGACCAAGAGGGGTTTATTTCAGGGATGCAAGTCTGGTTTGATATTCAAAATGAATCGATGTAGCCCACCATATTAGCAGTGTAAAAAAGACTGATGCCAGAAAGCCATTTGACGAAATTCAACACTCATTCATAAAAAAATTAAAAAAAAAAAAGTCTCACAAAAATAGAAATAAAAGAGAATTTCATCAACTTGATCAAGGGCATCTACCAAAAACCTACTGCTAACATTTTACTTAATGGTAAAAGACTGAAAGCTTTCCCCATAATATTGGGGAAAAGGCAAAAATGTCCATTTCACCACTTTTATTCAGCATAGTCCTGGAAATTGTACCCATGCAATAAGGCAAGGAAAGGCATCCATACTAGATTTAAAGAAATAAAACTATCCCAATTTGCAGGTGCCATAATTGCCTATGTGTGAAAAATCCCAAGGAATCTAAAAAAATAAAAATAAAAAAGTCCTAGAACTGATAAGTGAGTTCAGCAATATCACAGGATACGAGATAAGCAGGCAAAAATCATTTGTATTTTTTACATACAGAGAATGAACATGTGCACAGCAAAGTTAAAATACAATAGCATTTACAATCACTCAAAAATATGAAATACTTAGGTGTAAATATAACAATAAATGTACAGATTTATATGCTGAAAACTACAAAATGCTGATGAAAGACAAAAAAAATCTAAAAAATGGAGAGGGGTATGATGTTCATGATTGGAAGACTTGATCAACATAGTAAAGATATCCATTTTCCCCAAATGAATATACAGATATAATGCAATTCTTATCAAAATCACAGCAAGATTCTTTGTAAATATAGACAAACTTATTCTAAAATTTATATAGAAAATGAAGAAAGTGGGAGGAGTCATTCTACCTGATTTCAGGACTTATTATATAGCTACAGTAGTCAGTACTGGGTGGTGTTGACAGAAGGATAGACACAAAGAGTAATGGAAGAGAGTAGAGAACCCAGAAATAGCTCTCCCCAAGCACAGCCAACTCACTGCTGACACAGGTGCAAAAGCAATTCAATGGAAGAAGGTAGTCTTTTCAACAAATGATGCATCTACAGGCAAAAAAAAATGAGCCTCAACCTAATCTCACACCTTAAACAAAAATTAATTTAAAATGGATCATAGATCTAAATGTAAAACATAAAACTATAAAACTTTTCAGAAAAAAACATGAGATAATCTTCAAGACCTCTGACTTATGAAGAGTTCTTAGACATGATACTAAAAGCATAATCTATAAAACAAAAACTGATACATAGGACTTTATCAAAATTAAAAACTTTTACTCTATGAAAACCACATAAGGAGAGTGAAAAATATAAGCTACAGACTGGGAGAAATATTTATAAACAACATATCTGAAAAAAAACTCACATCTCCAATATATAAAGCCCTCTCAAAACTCAAAAGTGAAAAAAAGCAATCCCATTAAAAATGGGCAAAAAAAAAATAGGAAAAGACATCTTACCAAAGAGGATACACAGATTGCAAATAAGCACATGAAAAATATTCAAAATCACAAGTCATTAGGGAAACACAAATAAAAGCCATAAAATGAAATATCACTACATACCCCTAGAAAAGCTAAAATAAATAGTGACTGCATCAAATGCTGGAGAGAAACTGGATCTCTAATACATTGTTAGTGGGAATGTGAAAATGGTGCAGTCACACTAGAAAATAGTTTGGCAGTTTCTTAAAACACTAAACATGCAAATACCATATGATATAGCAATTCCTGAATATTTATCCCAGAGCACTAAAACTTGTGTCCAAGCTGAAAAGAAGAGAAGAAGAAAAGAAACAAAAAAGTAAAAGAAGCAGAAGAAGCTGAAAAGAAGAGAAGAAAACTCAAGATCCCACACAAACCTGTACACAATTGTTCATAGCAGTTTTATTTGTAGTAGTCAAAACTGGAGCCAACCAAAATGCTCCTCAATAGATGAATAGCTAAACAAGCTGCAGTTGATCTGTATCAATACCACTGAGAAATAAAAATGAACTATTGATACACACAACAGCTGGGATGCAGTGAAAGACGCCTATCCCAAAGCAGCGTATAGTCACTGGTTCTGTTTATATAGCATTATTAAAATGACAACATGACAGACATGGAAAACAGAGTAGTGGCTGTCAGTGGTAGGATGGAAGTGATCATCAAGAGGTAGCATAAAGCAGATCTTTGTGGTGATGGAATAGCTCTGTATCTTGGTTGTGGTGGTGGTTACACAGATCTAGACATGTAATAAAAAGGACAGAACTATACACACACATTGCACCAATGCTAAATACCTGGTTTTAATATTGCACTATAATTATGTAAGATGCAACCATGGGGAAACTGGGTGAGAGGCACATTCTCTGTAAATCTATAATTATTTCCCAAAAAAGTTTGAAAACATTTTTTTCAAGGCACAAGTAAATAAATTTGGAAGCAGACAGACCTAATTAAAAACAAAACCAGAATAACCACCTCCCTTCCTTTCTAACTTACTACCTAAGTTTTGCCTTTCTCTGTCTTTATCTTTACTTTCAGTGTTGGTGAAAGCATAATCTGCACTCCACCTTCATGTCTTCGTCACCCCCTTGACTTTTCCACCCCTCTACTTAGCACCCCACTGGCAGCTTCTGGTGGCTAAATGCCACTGAAACTGCTCGGTCCTTATTTCACTGACCTATCTTACCCCTAGATGTTACTGACCCCAGCTAGCTTCTTAACACTCCCTGGTTCTCCTGCTACTGCTGTGGCCAGCCCTTCTCACTCTCCATCCACTCACTCTGTAAGTACTGATGTGCCATAGAGTTCTGGCTTCAGTGCTCCTCTACTTTCTCTCCACATACTCTCCTTTAGTGATATCATCCACACAAATGACTCCAGTGACAATATTCAAATTGTCTACTGAATATGTGCCTTTGGAGATGCCAAGAAACTTCAAACTCAGCTTGAATTCACTAACCTGAATTCATTGCCATCCCTCCTGAATCAACTCTTCTCCAGTATCCTGCAATGTAAAGGCAGGACCCCCCACCCAGATGCCCAAATCACCAACCTGAAATATCCTTGCCACCTCTCTCTCCTTGACCTCTCACATCCCGCTGGACTCCAAGGCCAGGTAAAATGCCTTCTACTTAATGCCACTGGAAGCCACCTCCCTCTTCTCCACCCTCACCTCCATCCTTACCTCCACCCAGAAAATGACTTTGGACACCTCCTGGTCAGGTCTGCTGGCCTCATCTTCCAACTACCTCATCTTCTATCCTGCAGCCTAAAATCCCTTCAATGGCTCTCATTATCTTCATGACAAAATTCATCTTTTGTTCAACAAAATTTTATTAAGCACCTGTTATGCATCTGACACTATTCTAGGCACAGGAAATAAACAATTCAATAGATTTTATTCAGTAGAGCAATGAAAAGGCAAAGTCCCCATGTTCATGGAGCAGCTAGAGGACAGAGGACAGCAGGGTAGGTGGTGAGGGTGGCATGCCTTATTATAAGTTGGTCAGAGGAAGTCTGTCTGCTTTGATGATGACATTGGGGCAGAGATCTGAAGGGAAAAGGCAGAAAGCCATACGGATATCTGGGGAGAACATTTCAGGCAAAGAGAAGAGGAAGTGCAAAGGTACTGTGGTGGGAATGTTCTTGAGGAATAACAAGGAGGCCACCATGACTGGTATGGAGTGGCTGGGAGACGGATAGGATGTCAGGGATCGGTTCATGTGGGGTCTTGTAAAGACCATGCACTCCACGGCAAGCCATGGGAAGCTCTTCACTGCCCAGCCCTTCCTCCTCCTCTGGCCTTCTTGTTTACTGTTCCTTCCCAGGCCCCTTCCACCAAGCTCTCCATCTCTCATCCTAGAGTCTGCCGGTCCAGTAGTTACCGAGAACAGCTGTTCCTCTCTCTGCCTGGACAAGCCTTCTCTCTCTTCAAAGACCAGCCTAGACCTCATCTTCTGGGAAGCTGTCTGTGGTCAGTTGAATTATGTTCCCCAATAAGCACATGTTCTTAATTTTACTCTCGGTTCCTGTGTGAGTCGAAACATTATAAATAGCCCTTGAAGATGCTATTTTTAGTTAAGGTGTTGCCCATCTGAATGAGGGTGGACGTTAATCCAAATTACGGGGGCCTTATAAAGAGAAGTCAGTGAAGGAGAAGGGAGAGGACATCGCCCGGTGACAAGAGGCAGAGAGAGCCCCAAGGATTGCCAGCAGCCAGCGCCAGATGCTGCAGTCCTCGAGGAGAAAGCAAGCCTTGCTGATACCTTGATTTGGGGCTTCTTCTAGCTCCCAAATCATGAACCAATAAATGCCTGTTGTTTAAACCAAAATCAGTTTGTGGTATTTGTGATAGCAGTGCAGGCAAACTAAGACACTGCCCCCGACACCCCCAGGCTACGCGGGGAAGCCCTCCACGTGATTCCACCGTGCCCTGCAGCCTGGTCCTGCAAGAGGCCTTATTGCTCTAGATTGTAATTTTCTCTTCTAGGTTGGTCAGTTTTTTGTTCCCAGTTTTTTGTTAGCCCTGGTACAGTGAGTGGCTAATAGCAGACACGACTGTTTGAAGGAGTGAATGCCAGGCCCCTCCGGCTTCTTCAGCCGTGGAAGCGATGCATCGGCATGTTCCTTGTTTGTGTCCATGCAGTCAGAGTCCTTTGTGCAGCCCGAACATCTCTACCTGGCTCTCGGTTGAGGCTGTGTGTAGCCAGGTGTCACCCAGGACAAGAATGGTCCCTTTACCTGGTTTCTTTGACCAAAGGCCTTATTTTAATAGGAGTGACGGGAGCTCTCTTGGCAGATTATTACAGGCCTTTCTTCTTGCTCTGTGCTTCTTCCACATTTTGCATTCTCATCAGCATGTGATCCTGTTCTCACCAAAGCAGTCAGCTGAGACGGGATCATTCCTTTGTTTCAGCATTGGGAGGGAGCCTGACCTGAGATGGACCTGCTCACTTGCACTGGAGGAGGTGGGGGTGGAAAGTCACACACCCTCTCTGCAGAGTATTTTTTCCGTGCTCTAGATCTCAAAATTGCTCATTCTTTTTGACCCAGAAATTTCATTTCTAAAGATAATCTTAAAGAAGTAATCAAAGATACACGTACATGGATATTCGATGCTATACTAGTCTCCATATTGAAAAGTAGGAGATGCTTAGACAACTTAAGTGCCTTACATTGAGAGCCTGGTTAAATAAATTATAAAAAAAGTGATCATTAAAAATAATATTTTCGAAAATTGAAATGTCATAAGGAAATATTAACAACACAATGCTAAGTGATAAAAATGGAAAACATTTGATCACAATCAAGAAAAAAAAGGGTCAGAAGGAAACACCTTACAATATTATAAATGGGTACTTCTGAGTTATGTTATTATGGGTGAATTTTAATTTTTATTATATTTTTCATATTTTCATAGTAAATATGTATTTCTTTTTCAAAACAATTTTTATTTTTAATTATGAAATATTCAAACATTCAAAAATATAGAGAAATATCAGATATGCATTAGGTACTACCTCATACAATAAAAAAAATAATTCCCAATTGATTATGGTACATAAGTGTGGCAGTTTGATATTATTTATGAATTCCAAAAAGAGATATAGATTATGTTTGTAAACTGGTCTGTTCCTCTGGACTGGGCGTGATACTCTTTAATTGTATTAGATTCTGCCGAGATGCCTTTGATTAAATTATGTTAAGATTAGGGCTTTGATTCAACCATGTCATTAGGGCGAGCGGGGTTGAGTCCCCGCCCCCTTGGTGGGCTGATGAAACAGACTCTTACCCAGAAGTAGACACACAGAAGTAGACACACAGAGGAAGAGAGGCAGCTCCATAGACACAGCAGAGGCCCTGGGAAGAGCATGAGCCATTCGTCTGATAGTTTACGCTGACCTTGTGAATAGAACGAGCCCCAGGAAGAGAGATGAGCATTATGCCAGTCTACAGCTGAGATCGGAAGAAGTGGACCCACAGAGCCATAAGAGAGAGGGGGAAGGCTGAACCCTCACAGACAACACCCGCCATCTTGCATCAACACATGGCAACGGACTTTGAGTGAGAAAGTACCTTTTCTGGTACCTTGAGTTGGACTCTTTAGGGCCTTGTAACTGTAAGCTTTTACCCCAAACAAATACCCTTTATAAAAGCCAACGGATTTCTGGTACTTTGCATCAGCACCCCTTTGACTGACTAGTACAATAAGTATGAAAAGCAAAATGGAGAACCTTTTACCAAAAACTACAGAAGGCCACCTTTATGATCCCGAATTAGGGCACGCTTTCTTTAATAAGCTATTCGTCATTTAAGTATTGCTACCTAATACACCAGCCCAAGACTTAGTGGTTAAGGCAACAACCATTTATCATTGCTCGTGAGCCTGAATATTAGGGTGAAGTTCTCTTTTTAGAGAAGAAGGAAAATGGGGGAATTGACCTTTTCTGTCTTCAGGAGAGAATCACAACCTGGTAAAAAGGAGCTGAACCCAGAAACAGAGCAAGGACGCTGAGGAGTTTTTCCTCTCGAATCAGTACCCAGGGGCTTAATCTTGCCCTTTTGTGTGATTCTGGGTATGCCCAAAACACCAGACACCCTTGTGGCCCTAATCCTGTGGCCTAATCCAAGCTCAAATATGAGCAATTTGGAGTCAGGCCATGTAACGAGCTACTTTAGTGTCTTCCCCCGCCACCGAGTGAAGAGAAGTGGTTGAGGTTTCTCGGAAACATTGATACGAATGTAACTCTGTGGGCAGCAAGAAGCCTTCTGGATACGCCCCCGCGGTTAAAAGGAAAAGCTTCAGCCGAGGAAAGCATCCCTGGCTGCTATCTGTTTATACCAACAGAGGATTGATGAGAAGGTAAGAAAAAAGAGGAAGAGTAAAGCAGTCTTCCAGATGCTTCTGGTTCATCCGCCTTCCTCTCACCTTTAGCCACCACACCAGCCAGCATCCCGGAAGGAGCCAGTTCTAGGCTCAGAGGCCTTCAGGTAAAGACAATGTGGGGTAGTGAGTAATCCCTGATGACAGCAGCTTCCTGCCAAAGTGGGGTCACCAGACAAAACACTCCCCTCAATACCTGCCGACCCAGCTCTCCTGGGGGCAGCCAGGATGGTGGCTCATTCGTATATTCCAGGGCCCTGTTTGTGGGGATTCTTTAGAGCTGGCCGGCACTCGTCGTGGCCCTGGTACATCTGAATCAGGCATGAGAGGCCTTTGTGCAAGGCCCGGGAATCAAAGGCGCCTCCGTTCCTGAACCAGACCAAGAGCAGCTCCCAGGCTTTGCGGGAGGGACTGGTCACACAGGCCCAGGAAATTAGAACCACAGCTGGCCCAGGGAGAGGGGACAGGGAAAGGAAGTCCTAGGGAGAGGAATTAGTGTGTTCAAAAGAATGAAGCATGGTGTGTTGGAAAATTGTGTACAAGTCAGCATTACTAGTGCCAACTCATGGCCATGCTTTCAGTTCATGCTGAACTGAAAGACTGGTGCTTGCAGGGGTTGGGAAAAACAACTCAGAGACTCCTCTCCACCATACGCTGGAAAGAAATTAAGCAGTTTTATTATTGAATAAACATTGAACCAGATTACAATGTGCATTGCAAGTCATCCGCTGATGAGATTACAAAGGCAGAAAGAAATCTCTCCCTTTTTATACCACCAAGCTGTTTCTACCCATTGCATTCATGCTCTCAAGACTCACAGAGACTTGTCTTCCCGTAAGGAGACTTGTGTTCTTTCACAGTTTTCTATGTGTTTAGTTTGCTCGGCTGCTGAAGGCAGATACCATGAAATGGGCTGGCTTCCTGAAGCCTGGCTGCCGGCGAGCCGGGGCTCCTCTGCCACACGGCAAGGCACGTGGCAGTGTCTGCTTGTCTCTCCCTTCTCTTCCGAGTTTTGCTTTCAGCTTCTGGTCTCTCTCTCTCTCTCTCTCTCTCTGTCTCTCTCTCTCCCCCTTCCATTTATACAGGACTCCTGCAAGAGGACTAAGACTCATCCTGAATGAGGCGGGTCACACCGTAACTGAAGCAGCCTCATCAGAAGGTCTTCTTTACAAAGGTCCACACCCACAGGGAAGGGCTAAATTTAAGAACATGCTTTTCTGGGGTACGCACAGTTTCAAACCACCACACTGTGTGTTCTTCCACGGCAACGGGGTGGCCTGCGAGGCCAGCTTATCACCTTTGTCCCTAGGACAAGCAGGTGGTCACAGCCTGGAGGAAGGTGCCCGAGCTAAACTCCCTTGGTGACGAAGAGTGGGGTGCCACCTTCCCTGATGTTTGCATTTTAAAGAGGTGACTCTCAGACTCAGAAAAACATTTCTGGGTTAGAAAGCTGGCATGAGGCTGTGGTAGCTTGAAGCTATGTACCCCCAGAAAAACATGCTCTTAATCTTAATCCATTCCTGTGGGTGGGAGCCCGTGAAAATAGGACCTATGGATGAGGTTACTTCAGTTAAGGTGCAGTCAAACTCACTTTAGTATGAATCAGGATGGGTCATAATCCTAGTTCTGAGGGCCTTATAGAGCAAGCCACAGAGAGGGAGAAAGCCATGGGGAGAAGCCAGATGGCAACAGAACCTAAAGAAGCCAGGAGAGCGGCCATGTGCCTTGTCATATGACAGAAAAGCCAAGAACCAAGGGTCGCTGGCAGTCAGCCCCAGAATACCACTGCTGGGCGATAGCATCGTCTTGAGGAACCTTGACTTTGGGCTTCTAGCCTTAAAACCGTGAGCCAATAAACCTCTGTTGTTCAGGCCAGCCCATTGCCTGGTATTTCTTTCAGCAGCCAGGAAACTAAAGCAGAGGCTTTACTTAGCCTTTACAAAGACTTGCATGCATATCAAAGGGACAGAGGAAGGATTCACAGACTCCAGGTTTCTCACAGAAATGCTCTAAAAAGGGAGGGGGAAAGTACTTTCCCTTTGGGCAATGGGAAAATTCAATTTTTTAAGTTTACCTTTGCACAGTGATGGAGAGGCTCGAGTGACACATGAGTCTCCTTCCCCAAACTCTGTGGGAAATTCCACAGTCACCTGCCTCACAGATTTCCAGAGGAAAATATTAGGGAGCTGGTGGTGAACAATGACTGATACAAAGGGAATTTCTTCAAGACCTGGAAGATGGGAACTGCCTTCCTGCTGCGGCGGTAGATGTGTCAGGTTCCATCAGAGGTGTGGGTTTTTCAAGGAACTTACCAGAAACATTTTGGCATTATCTCTGAGAATAAAGTCCTCTACTGGGTCTCGAGCCACTGAGATGTTCTTGTGGGAACTTGTTACAGAGGAAATGCTTGGCCAAGTGTGAAACCCACACAGGCCAACCCTCAGAAGGGCCACTCTTGGGGCCCCTGGAGGGCTCTTTTTCTGTGGGGCTCCTTGTCCCCTTGCTGGGGCCCTTTTTGACACCTAAGCCATCCCACACCTACGTGGAGTTCGGTCATTTCCTGCAATAGAAAATTACTGGCTTTCCAACATTGCTTCTGAAAACCGCAACAGGCACCCTACCCCCAGCTCAAATGGCTGGTATCACGGAGATGGCAGTGACCTGAGTCCCAGAGAACAGGGGAGCCCCAGAGGCGATTTTAGAAATCACACCCCTGCATCCTGGAAAGCTCCCACCAACCACCCCAAAAGAGACCATGCGGACTCTGCAACACAGAGGCTCAAAGATGCTACGAGGAGAACACAAGTCTAGAAACAATGTTTTCATAAACAGCAGAAAAGCCATCTTATGGCCCTGTTTTTCCTCTTGCTGATTTTGTACTGTTTCAAGGCCCAGTTCAAATACCCCCTCTTTCATGAAGGAAGACTTCCTGCTTCCCTCCCACCCCCAATTGCCTCTAATCTTGCTCACTTTAAGGGCACAAAAGTGCAATCGGCAACTGCAAAGTCAGTTCTGACTCTACCCAGAGTTAGGTCAGATTCTGCAGCTGCAGGGCAAGCTCAGGGCCATGGCCACCCACACTTCTGACCAACTGGCTACAAAGTTGGGGTTTCCCCCACCTCCTTGGTCTGGTAATTCACTGGAATGACTCACATAACTCCCTGAAAGTGCTATACTTACGATTATAGCTTCACTATAGTACAATCACATTTCATCCTCCCATTTGTGGACATCTTTCCATTCTTTTCCCTGTGCAATTGTTTAATTAAAAAAGAAAAACGGGGAGCGGGTGTAGCTCAGTGGTTAAGCACCTGCTTCCCATGCATGAGGTTCAGGTTTCAATCCCCAGTATCTTCTAAAAAATCAATAAATAAAAAGAAGAAGAAAGGGAAAAAGTAGTGACCCGAATGAATGCATTGCATTGTAGCCTGCTCTGTCCCCTTAACCATACCATGTACGGTTTTCCCACACGATCTTCACACCATTTGAGTGTTTATGGGTCATGGTTTATTTGGGTAGCAGAGCAGTGTGGGCGCTGGAGTTGGACTGCCTGAGTTGGAATACCGACTCGGTGATCTTGAGCAAATCGCTTAACTGCTCTGAGCCTCAGTTTCCTTATCTGTAAAATGGGAAAAATAATAGCACCTCCCTCACGGGGTTGTTGTCAATATTAAATATGCATAAATTGCTTAAATCAGTGCACAATATGCGCATTGGTTACTTTTCTTGACTTTTCCTAGATTCGTCCGTCGGTCCCCAGGGGGGAGCACTGAAGGGCCGGGGCTGCTATTCTGAGCGGCACTGCGGTGGCCACCCGTGATTTTTGTGTAGGATAAGTGGGATTTCCAGGTCATCGTGTCTGTGCATTTTAAGGCTTTTATTATGTGGTCAAATGGCCTTCCATCAATATGGAACCAGTTTAAACAATCAGAGGTGTTTACAAGTGGTTGTTACAAGTGATTTCTCCATGTTATCACTTCCTTCCTTCCCTGTCATCTTGCAGAGCAGGGACCAGCCTGAGGCAGAGCTGGACTCTTCAGCCAACCTACCAGGCCATGGGGTAGGGGAGAGACCCCCAGTGAGTGCTCTTCTCATCTACCTATCACACTCTAGGTTAAATTGAGGACCATTCAGGCAAATACATCTGTGTATGTGACTGCTGAAAACAAACAGAGCAAAACAAAAGAAAGCCAAAAGAAGAGGTTTCTTTTCCTTGAAAGTGGAAAATAAATGAGAGTTGTCTATGCTTTTTGATATGAATTATGTGAGGAGGCAGGAAAAGATGTGGGAGTTAAAGCAGAGTTGAAATCCTCCTGCCCCCCCCACAAAAAAATCTAATAGATACCAAAGATTAAACAAACAAACAAAAAAAAGGCAAAAGTACTCTAGCAGCACTCAAAACAAGCAAGGAACCAAAGTAGTCACATCGTATACTGCTTTGAAAATGCTGTCGGGGAAGAGAGAGCGCGGTCATGTTTGATCCTCGGACCCAGGGAAGAGGTGAGTCATTTGCCTGAGAGCTGACAGCTGACCTTGGGAAGAGAGCGAGACTGATACAGGAAGCCCTGAGAGACAAGCCCTGTGCCAGCCTGCAGCTGAGATCAGGAAGAAGCAGCCCAGAGGCAAAGGCTGGAACCTGGCAGAGATCGCCCACCATCTTGCTTCAGCTGGCTTTGGTGAGAAAGTACCTCTTATGGTACCTTGAGTTGGACTTTCCATGGCCTTGGGACTGTAAGTTTTTACCCCAAATAAATAGCCTTTATAAAAGCCAACAGATTTCTGGTACTTGCACCGGCACCCCTTTGGCAGACTAAAACATCTGTCAATTCTACCAAAACAAATTACCAATTCAATCCCAATAAAAATCACCAGCAGTTTTATTTGTAGGACAAGCTGATTCTAAAATGGATATGGAAACACAAAGGAATGAGAATAGCCATGAAACTCTTGAAGTAGAAAAAAAATGGGAGAACATATTCTATGATAACAAGACTACTAAACTAGAGCAATTAGGGTAGTGTGATATTGACACAAAGATGGACAAAAAGATAAACAGAACAAAATAGAGAACCAGAAATAGGCCTAAACATCAATAGACTCTTGATAAATGACAGAGGTGGCACTGTGAAATATGTGTTTTAAGTAAATAGTCCTGGATCAATCAAATATCTATGAGAACAAACTGAAATTGTACTTCTACCTTACACCGTACTAAAAAACCAGTTCCAAGTAGATTATAAACCTAAAAGTGAAAGACAAAACTAAAAACGTTTAAGAAGTTTATGGACTTCTGGGAAGATGGCTGACTAGTAAGACACAGGAATCTCTTCTCCAGAAAAATAGCTAGAGAACAGGCTGAAACAGCCCCAAAATAGATCTTCTAGGGTTTAGGACAGCAGGGGAAGGCTGCACACCACCCAGAGGAGAGAGGGACAAAAGAGAGAAATCGCAACCACAGAACGTGAGTTGCAATCAGCAGCGGCTGCTGCTGCCGGCACCCTCCCCCACACTCCTTAGAATTCTCGGGCCTCTGGGCCTGCGACTACAGACAAAGGGGGCTCCAGGGATCTACCACTCCCGGAAAGGGGAGAGAGAGGGACACAGCCTTAGACTGACTCAGGTTCTGACCTGCAAATTTGGGATGCGATGCCCCACGGACCCTTCCACATGGTGGTTTGCCCTGGGAGCCTAGGAAGGACTGGAGAAATCCGACCCTCGCAACCTCCCTCTCTTCTAGCCTGGACTGATTGTTGAGGACTCCACAGGAGAGGGGAGAGAGAGCCTGGGGCTGACCCTGCTTTTGACTCCCAGGTTTGGTCTGCCCTGTCACTAGAGCCAGTCCAGGCCGGGTGGGGCTGCGCCATTGTTTGCCTTGGAGCCTGCAAGGGGCTAAAGATATAAAAACCTCCCAATCTCCTCCTCTACTAACAGGGACTGATTGTCCAGGATTCAGAGGGGAGTGGAAATATTTCCTAGCTGGGAAAAGGGAGGGGGCTACCAGAGAAGACTGGAGAACTGTCTCCGAAAGTTTAAATTACAAGGCTCTTAGCCCCCAGACAGGAAGCTCTATCACATTGATCTGGTCTGTGTCACAACAAATACAGTCCGACCAGGCATTGAATTGAGCTGCCAACAAGCACCATCTCCTGGCAGAACAAGGAAGTGCACATAAGAAAATTAAATAGGAGAAGCTTTCCTGGCCTCTATAGCCGCCCTGCCCAAGGCCCTAGGAAATGACTCTACAACCAATTACTGGGTCCAGTGCCCAGTTTTGAGCAACCAGCAGGACAATCCTAACAATCAAGGGTAAGCCACAAATCAAAGAGCTGTGATAATTCACAGCCTCCTGCCACTAAAACCCTATAAAAGAGAAAGAGATAGAGCATCTAAGTAAAATACAACCTAACCAGATGCCTAAACACCAACAAAAAATTATGAGCCATACTAAGAAAATAGAAGACATGGCTCAAGAAAAGGAATACATCAAAGTCCCAGAATAGATACAGAATTTAAGAGAACTGATCAGTGAGGTGAGCACAAATTTCCAAAATCAAATTAATGAGATGAAAGACAATATAGTTAAAGAGATATATGACATCAAGAAGACATTGTGCGAAC
>JAQZBX010011564.1:0-42516 GCA_029593785.1 Cabassous unicinctus
TCTTTCCTCAGGTGATCTATGTGTTCGACCATGCCCAATTGCTCTTCATGGGGCATTGGATACTTCTTCTGCTGGACCGGGACCGCTCCAGCCTTCAGGTCGATGATGATGGGTGCATGGTTCTGTGCCTTTCCAGGTGGATTTTTTTCTGCCCAAACCTGGGGGAAAAGTTCCAGCAGTTTTTCTGGATTCTGACCTGAACTTTCTTCCATATGATGTCTCCATTCTTTGCTTCGGTATATGGTGAAAAGGAGAGTGAGGCCGGTCCTGAGGCTTAAGCTTGCTTTCCCTTCAGGTTTGAAGGTAATCTGGGCTCCCAGTTTGGTTAAGAGATCCCTACCAAGTAGGGGAACTGAACATTCAGGCTGTTACAGAAATTCATGAGTCACTTTGTGGCCACCTAGCTGGAAGTTCTTGACTGGCAAAAAGGCCATTGGCTTGACTGGTCTCCAGTCACTCCTATGATATTAGAAGTTTTTCCGCTAAAGGGGACGATGGGGGTTGTGACCACAGAATTTTCAGAGCCAGTGTCCACAATGAAAGTCATTGACTGGCCCCTGACTTTTAGTTTGACCATGGGCTCATGTGGGCAAATTTCCAGTGAACCCGGTCACCCCTATTCAGGGTTGAGCCCTGCCAGCCTGATCAGATGGTCTTGGGGCTCAGGTCAGTATTTCCCTTTAAGGATGTTCCCTCTATGTGCCTCAGTCTTTTGATGCCACTCATTTTTCCAGTGTCCACTTTCTTTGCAGTAGGCACATTGGTCTTTAGCCAGAGGCACCCTTCTGGTGCTTGTCCCCCCTTTTCTAGGTGGCCTTCTCATCTGGTGGGGTCAGGATTTCCCAGGACAGCTTCCAGTAGGGAAGCTTGAAGTTTTATTCACTTCCTGGCTTCTCATTCAGCTGCTTCATTTCAATTGATGAATATTTTCTTGGTGAGCTCCAGGAGTTGAGAGATGTTCATCCCCGTGAACCCTTCTAATTTTTGGAGCTTTCTTTTAATGTCCATTGCTGCCTACACAACAAAGGCAGCATTCACCATTCTCTGGTTTTCCAGAGCTTCTGAATCTAAAGGAGTGTAGATTCTGAAGGCCTCGCAAAGTCGTTCATAGAAATCTCCCAGAGATTCGTTAGACTTTTGAGTAACTAATAGTCATCTTTGTCATATTTGTGGGTCGTTTTGCCCCTTCTTGGACCCCTCAGAGGAGCACTTCTCGATATTGCTGGAGAGCAGCCCATCCCTGATCAGCGTTGAAGTTCCAGTTCAGTTGGGCTTCTGGTGCTGCATTTCATGCCCAATCTTCTGGGTTTAAGACGCCAGTAGGGGCCTGCTCCTGCAGCCTCTTTTGGGCTTTCATCAGGATCCTTCGTCTCTCCTCTGTATTAAACAAAGTCAGGAGGAGTTGGCAGCAACCATCCCAAGTAGGACAATGGGTTTGGAAAATGGATTCCATGAGACCAATAAGGGCCAGGGGCTTTTCCAAGTAGGAGGGGGTGTGGTGTTTCCAGTTTAACAGGTCTGTAGTTGTGAAGAGCTGTTGGTAAAACAGGCCTCCTGGGTTGGATGGTCCCATTCTCACCGATCTGGGCTGGACCCTGTGTTTCATGGAGGGGCATCTGTAATGTGGGTTGTGCCGACCAGAGCCTTCTTGCTATTGGGGTTCCAGGGCTTACCTCAGAGAGGGTCGATATTCCTGGAGGGACCAAAGGTGGAGGCATTTCTGGGAGATATGTCTGTACTTCCAGGCTAGAAGGAGTGACTGAAGATGGGGGTATCTCTGTGAGATCTGCCTGCACTTCCAGGCTAGGAGGAGAGGCTACAGCAGCCTGAGCATATGGCGGTGGTGGTGGGGTGATGGGCCCTCCTCCGAGGACCCTTGGTGAATGACTGGCTTCTGGAGCCCCATTCCCTATGCAACCAAGACCCTGCTCTGTCCCTTTTTTCCAACTCACAATAGAACCCAAGGGGCCAGAGTCTGGGCTATCTCTAACCAAGAGTTGATATAGGGAAACTGATCAGGGTGGCCAGGAGTTCCTGTGCCAACCAGCCACACTGCAGATCCTGGCTATATCCAGGGTCCCTTCCAAGGGCCAGTCAACATTAAAAGTGGGCCACTCTTCTTCACATAAGGTTCAGAGGGTGCCAGGGTTCATCTGGATGCCATAATCTCCAGAAAATCCTGTCTTAAAATTCTTGAGCATGCAGTTTAAGACGGTAGGTTTTGACTGTGATGAGCCCATACCCTGCATCGGTGGTGCAAGACAGACAAGGGAAAGGATCACCTCTTTCAAGGCCACTCAGATGCCCACCTGTCCGCATCTCTTGTGAGATCTTCAGCTCGTCTTACTAAGGCACCCAGGCAAAGTTTGGGTGAGCTGTTATGCCATATGACATAGCCACAGAAAGCAGTTTAGGGCCCACACAGGCTCCATAGCATACGCAGTGGAGTCACAGACGTATGGCAGATGAAAGCCTCTGCCGTCCTCACTCACTAACACAGTCACTCAGAGGTTATGCAGTCCCTCCCACAGTGATTGCCCTATTCTGGAATCTCGGTATTTGAGATTTCACGAGGTGATCAATCTTCTCTTCTGTCTGGAGATGGGCTGGACTGAGGACTTGGCACCCATGGCCTTACCTTTCCGGAGTCTTCTGGCACTGTTCAGGCCACCTCCCCACTGAGTCAGGCTGGGGTGTGAGGATGTGGCCCACAAGGACCGCCACAGAAGGAGGTCCCATCAAGAGGACCTTGTTTGCTCAGAGATCGCCATTGGCCAGCCCTGTCAGCCCCAAGCCAGAGGCACAAGGCCTGTTTGGTTCGGTTTTCCTTGTCAGAGAACCAAATGCTGCAGCCAATGGAATGAAAAACCAAAGCGGCACTCTGGGGTACGGGTGGGGGGACTGATGAACAAAGTTTTATTACGTGTGAGCCCAGAGGAGAATTCAGTCTCCAAATTCTGAGCCCCATGTCCTGATTTTCACAAGTTTATATAAGAACTCTAAGTGGGCAAATTCCTAAGCAAACGGGCAGGCAGGGTTACAAAAGCAAAAAGAGTGAAGTTAGCTTATCTTCCTAAAGCACAGGGCTATTAGGGAGGAAAAGAGTCATTATCTGTATAGAGTTGTAAATTCCAGTTGAAAAGGACAGGTGGGGAGTGCTTATCTTCCTAACAATGTGGGTTCCATGGAGAAAAGTGGAGGAGGGAAGAAAAGGGACCAAGGGGATTTTATTTTCCTAAAGCTGTGGGTTTCTGCTGAGGGGTGTTAGGGCCCCAGCACTTCCCTTATCAAAATATCAGCTCCTGTGTCTATTAAACCAACAAATGGCCAGTTTTGTATTTTTATTTGGAGCAGAGGTTTTGTAATTGTATTGAGGTGGTCCAATAAATGTCTTTATCTCCAGTGCTGCCAAATTTTTTGTTTCCTCTGTTATCATTTTCTGCTCCTGAGACATGATAAGGAAGTAACAAGAGTTTTACAATTTTAGTGCCAGTGGGAATTACATGGAAGTTAGAAGCTTGTAGCATGATATTTGTTTCTCCCTGATAGAGTCTATAACTCTGGGGAGGATTTTAATGCCCTTAAGAGTGAGGCTGGATCTTCCTATGAGACCAAATAATCCTTAAGGAAGTTGTCCCTAGACACTGGTTGGTGCTACATAAATGGAGTCCTGTTCTTTCAATATCAGTTTGATGGTTGTAATAAGTTCCAGTCCGGCACTGCTACTGTTGACTGTTCAAAGTGACTCACCTGTGGCCTGGTTCCAAAATAACTGATTGCTGTTTGGAGCTGTGGGATTTGGGTAATGGGGTCTGTTCCTTGAGTTTTTGGGGACTCAGGAGCTGGCGTCCCTCTTCCTGTTTCCCATCAGGTGATTGCCAACCTTATCAAATTTAGAGTGACATTGATTTGCCCATTGCTTTCCTTTCTTACACTGAGGACAGTCAGAAGTGGAGAGTTTAACTCCAGGCTGATTTTGAGGAAACTCCTTTTTAAAATGGCCATCCTTTCCATATTTAACACAGGTTTGGGTACATTTAAGCACATCTGTGAAAGCCTGCGCTTAAAAGGTTCTGTGCCTACATTTTGACAGGCTTTGATAAATTCTCCAATTGTTTGAGCAGTAGTGTGCATATTAGTAACGGCTCTTTGACAATCAATGTTAGCATTTTCATAGGCCAATTGGAGAAGCAAGTTGTTTGCTGCTTCTGAGTTGTCAATTTGATGGGTAATTGCATTTTGTAATTTATTCACAAAATCTAGAAATGATTCAGAGGCTCCTTGATTGATGGTAGTGAAGGAGCCCTGTTTTTCTTTTAATTCAGGAATTTTACCCAAAGCAGTTGCCAGACACTATACTGAGCTGGGAAGACTAACATTCTTACCAAAGATTTCTAGTCCCAGGGGCACATAAGGTAGCTGTTGGCTATGGCCTCTAAAATATCTCTGGTGAAAGAAGTATGGAGGTGTTGTCACTGATACTTTTTGTCAATTCTTTAAATATAGAATAGTGAAGTGAATCATGTCATGGCTGTCCATTTTGGAGAGCCAATGGGAAAGTGGCACATTCTCCAGCATCAAGGGCTTCTTTTAAATATTTTTCCAAATCAGGACTAGTTGTCTGGGTTTCAAAGAAAACTAAGGGTGGAGAAGGAGGAAGCGGGAGTAAAGTTTCTTCTTCCTTAGGGATTGTGAATTTTTTAAGAGAAACTGGGAAAGGAGGCATGAAGGGAGGAAGAAGCGGAGCTTTCTCTTTGTTTAAAGCTATAGGACTTTTGGGTGGGGACTCCTCTGGAGTAGCAGTAGGCTGGAAAAGGGTGTAAAGTGAGCATAAAGCTATCTGTAGTGGGCTCCAAGTTATAAGAGCTGAGGTGGGAATTTTCTCTCCCTGTTCATATTTTCTTTTTAGATTTTTTGCTACCTCCTCCCATAATTCTAAGTCTAACGTTCCTCTGTCAGGAAACCAAGGGCAGAAATTTTGGACGGACTGTAAACAAGTGAATAGTTGAGTTTCTTTTACTGTACAGTTAGCTGCCTTTAGTAATTGCTGAATGGTTTTAACAAAAACTTCTTGTTCTTTTGAGAGTCCTGAACCCATGATGAAATAGACAATACCCCTGACTCAATTCTTGACACATAGACAAACATATCCCGCACGGGCTTTGCTGTTCCCTTACTTTTGGGATGATGAGTTATCCAGATAGATTTCATCCCTTTGACGTGCCAATAAGGCCACTGGGTGAATACCTGAAAAAACAACTGTCCAAAGAAGAAATACAAATGGCAAAGAAACACAAGAAAAAATGTTTAACATCCCTAGCAATTAGGGAAATGCATATCAAAACTACAATAAGATATCATTTCATGCCCATTAGACTGGCCACTATTAAAAAGTCAGAAAACTGGAAATGTTGGAGAGGATATTGAGAGACAGGAATGCTTATTCACTGTTGGTGGCAATGAAGAATGGTACAGCCACTGTGGAGGACTGTTTGGCAGTTCTTAAAAAGTTGAATATAGACTTGCCATTGGACCCGGCAATACCATTGCTAGGTACATACCCAGAAGAACTGAGAGATATCTGCACACCAATGTTCACAGCAGCATTATTCATGATAACGAAAAGTTGGAAACAACCCAGGTGTCCATCAACTGATGAATGAATAAACAAATTGTCGAGTATATACACAATGGAACATTATGCAGTGGTAAGAAGAAATGAAGTCCTGAAACATAAAACAATGTGGATGAACCTGGAGTACATTATGTTGAGTGAGGCAAGCCAGACACAAAAGGACAAATACTGTATGATTGCCCTATTATGAAGTAAATATATTATGTGAAATATGAATATAGGTAGATTTGCATATATAAGATCATTTTTCCTTGAAGCTGAACAAATGTAATTTAATATTACATAAGGTTAATATCAGACAAAAAAAAAAAAAAGAGAAACATTACACTAAGTGAAGGAGACCAGATACAGAGTACTACATATTGTATGATTCCATTTATATAAAATGTAAATATAAATCAATTCATAAAGATGAAAGGAGATTAGTTGTTATGTAGGTCTGAAGAAGGAATGCTAAGGAGATTGGGGTCTTTCTGTTTGGAGTAATGGAATTTTTATAAAATTTTTGAGATGATGAATGTACAACATTGTGATTATACTAAAAGCCATTGATTATACACTTTGGATAGAATAGCCAGAAACAGCAGCTATGTATAGTGGTGGAAGCACAGAGAGATTGAGAGGTAAGGAATTTTCTTGTTTGTTTGTTTGTCTGTTTTTGTTTATTATTATTACTATTGATACAATGAAAATGATCAAAAATAATTGAAGTGATGAATGCACAACTATGAGTTTATAGCAAATACCATTAATTGTTCACCTTCGATGAACTGTGCACTTTATTAATATGTATCAATAAAATTGATTTAAAAATAAATACAATGCCATATACCAAACTGATAGTATGTAGTAAAATAAAGACTCAGTGGGACATTTATAACTTCAAATGTATTCATTGAAAAATAAGAGAGATTTCAAACTCATAACCTAAAATTCCACTATAAGGAAGATGTAAACTGTGGACACACTAAATCCAAAGCAAGCAGAAAGACTAAATAGTAAAGATTAGAGCAAAAGTAAACAAAATACAAAATAGAAACAAAACAAAATCAATAGAGCCAATTCTGTTGCTTTGACAAAACAGACAAATCTCTAGGCAGACTGGGAGGAGAAAAAGAATGAAGACTCAACTAAAATGAGGTATGTAAGTAGGGACATTAATATTGACATACAGAAATACAAACAATTTATAAATGATTATTATATGTAATTGTATACCAACAAATTAAATAACCAAAATTAATGTTCAAATTCCCAGAAACATACACAGTATGTGCCCAAATTATTAAGAAATTGAAAAGGTGAGTAGATTTCCAAGTTCAGAGATTAAATCAATAAAACATACAAACAACCTCTGAAAAAATTAAATCCCAGAGCCAAGTGTATCCATTAGTGAATTCTACCAAATAGTTAAAGAAGTATTAGCCTCAAACTTTCACAAACTCTTTTAAAACAAGAAGAAAATGAAATATTCCTTACCCATTTTATAAATGCAGTATTACTATGCTATTATGATAGGATGACATAGACATCACAATAAGAGAAAATAGAGACTAATATCCCCTTTTAATATAATTACAAACATCCTCAAAAAAATCTAGAAAACCAAATCAAGCATCACATTAAATAATTACACACCATGACCATGATATGACACAATAAAAATGAACCTCAAGAAAAAGATGAAATTTGGCTTTGACAAAATTTCTAAACTTCTGCATAACAGATGATACTATTTTAAAATTGAAATGTCAAGGCACAGACTTATAAAAATTATATTATTATCATTTGTATGACAAAAAATATATATGGTTTGTATATACATATACACAGAGAGAGAGAGAGAAAGAGAGAGCACCTACAGTTCAGCAATAAAGTAAGCAGAACCTCTCTTTTAAAATGTGCAAAGGCCTTGTACAGAAACTTCACAAATGAATCTATAAAAATGGACAAAATGGTGATTAAAAAAAATAAGCTCAGCATCATTAGTCGGTGGAGAATTACAAATTAAAACCACAATACATCTTTACCACTACATACTCATTAGAATGACCAAAAGGAAACAAAGTGAAAATACCAAGGGACAGGAATGTAGAACAACTGGAACTTTATTCTTGTGGTTTGTATATGTCTCTATATTTTTAAAGCTGCTTAGTACTCCATAACCACCCTGTGGACATCAGCGCTAAATTTAATCTGTACCCATCTGGGTGTCTGCCTACTTCCAAAGCCCATTGGTAAAATCTGAAAAACAATATAAGAGATAATGTACTTTAAAGTAGCTGCCACTATATTTATGCCCCCACTGCTGCACTTCTCAAGTAATCAATAGCAAGTTTCCAGGAAAAAATTAAGACTGAAAAGAGCAGAGAAGCTCCTTCTGTATTATAAGTCAACAGAGAAACTGACTCATAGCTTCCCATGTGTGAATTATTTCTCACTGCTATTCACATGATGTTTACCTTTCTCAAGAACAGAATTTCAGAAGGGGAATGAGAATTCATACTTGGTTAAGTTTGCAAGTGTAAGTAATACAATTTCTCATGAATCAATTGGTTTTTCTCACATATGGCACCCCAGAATTCCTGTTTCTAAGACAAAGGCTTTCCATCAGAGGAGATGATTAATTCCTGGGAGAGCAAGCAGCAACCACAAGACCAGGTCCCTGATCATTTTTGGATACCTCTTTAAATACCGACACAGTGCAAGGTGAAAATATTTTGCTGTTGATCACATCACCCGAACAAGATTCATTAAGGGCAGAGTGACACTTGTAAACATATTTCTACAACACTTTTTGCCTCTTGCCCTACAGGAACAGAGCCATCCACGTTTAGAAGGTCAATTCTCCATATCATTTCAAGTGAGTCCATTCAGGAAAAGATTTTATGTTTTAACATAAAAAGAAAGATATAGATTCTTCAAAACACATTTGTAACAACTGTTGTGAATTAACCAAATAGGCTTTCTTGCAGTGTGTGACAGCTTTTCAAATCAAAGTTATAAATTCCAAGAGATACTCAGTTTTAAGATGTGATTGTTCATGGATTGCCACAAACATCATTTAGATACTCTATAAAGACTACTATGGTACTTTTTTTACAATAGTGATGACGCTTATAAAAGATTGTTACTTTCCATATATACAAATAATAATTTTCAACACTTTTCAAATATAGGAAAAAAAGATTTCATCCTCACCCCATTATATCAAAATATAATAAATATTATTAACTTAATTTAACAGATTAAAATGAGAAGACTCAGAAAAGTTAAGCCATTTGTAGGACTGTAACCCAGATCTGCGTCTCTGGGGCTCCCTGTGTTATTGCTCTATGTGTCAATTCTTCCTATCTTGTAGGAGCATAGACAGTCATACAATGGAATATATGAAAGCCCTATGTGTGTTCCCAGCACTATGCAGGATGGATTCATAATAGCTCCCTCAAGCAATTCATATAGCAATATAGGGGGTGGATATTATTACTCTGCTTATGCAGAATGTAAGATACTAAGAAATGTATCCAAAGTAAATGAAGTTGTAAACTGAAGAGTATTTTATCTGGTCTTACTTATTCTAAAACCAATACACTTACTGATTGTGACATTTTCAGCACTTTTCAGGAGACTCAAAGGAAAATCCAGGGCGATGGATAGGGATAAGGGAAAGGAGATTAGGGAACAAGAGAGACGCTGCTTTCATTGATTTCAATGAAAGTAGTACCACATTTTGTAATATTTTAGTGACCCAAGATGCCATTATATATTTTTTTAGCTACCAAGAAAGAGTAATAAAATAATGGTAATTATTATAGTAATATCAGAAGACTACTATTTCAGCATTGTTTTTTAAAATAATAATATAAGGTATAGTTTAAGAAATGGGAAGGAAAAAAATAAACAGAGTAACCTAAGTCTTTCCCTTGTCTCTGCTCTTCACTAGCTACTTTATCTTGGGCAGGATGTTGCTTTCAATTCCTGATGTGTAAAAAATATTTAAAAATTTCTCTAAGCTTTATAGTGAATAAACCAATGTCTGCAATGCACTTAGAATACAAAGTAAACATTATATTTTAGCTAATGTCATTGTTACTATAACTATTTCCAGTAATAGTTATAGTAACATAGTCTCAGGACTATTTCCTCATTTACACATGGGTAAGCAATACCAACCACATAGTTCATTATAAGGATTAAATGAAATCACATGTGCAGAGTATTTATCTATATGCTGTATACATAGCAAGGAATCATTAATGGATATATATTATTAGCTGTGGTAAATAAAGTTAATTGTATTCAGATAAGAAACATTATAAATGCTTTACATTAAAATTTTAATTCTTTCTTTCACTAACATCACCAATAACCAGTTATTCATGAATCAGCTACTATAAACAGTCTCCTAGCTAGTTTCTCTGTCACTGGCAGCCACCTTCTTTCTGAACTCCAGCCCATGCTTTCTTCAAGACAGAGCAATTTCTCAATAATCCCCTTTCCCCAGATTTCTCTTTATCCTTCTACTCATTTTCTCCTTGTCTTCCAGAAATCTCCATTTCCCATATAATAAAGGGTAAGTTACTTAGCCTTACATCCATGACCTTTATATAAATCTTCTCTCTACCCTTTCCACGTTATCTGAATGTATGTATACTAGCCACTACTTCCAAATTAGGCTGTCAATCATCAGTGAACACAGATGATCTCCTGTCCTACGTCTTTAAAAATTCATCATATCTATGAGCTTTACAGAATTTCACCTGGGAGGCAGTTTTAGTGAGTCCCAAGAATTCATTACCTTAATTTTTATCTCAAAATCACATAGTACTGTGAATATTCTTGCTGTCATGATTTTGTGATAATCAGGGTAGGCTAAACATTCGCTATATTAGAAACCATGCATGTGTCACCAGACCTAGTTTTTCTCCCTATGTCTGGTTTTTAGAATGCTGGTGATAAACCAAGCCTGTTTTATTATATAACCATCCTGTATGGGAAAATCACATAGTAATGAACAAATCAATAGAATCCAGATGTTTATTATTTCTTACAATGGGAAAGTTTGATAAATTCAATGTTGCATTAGTAAAAATTGTTATATTATCAGATCACATAATTAAGAGCCATGTGAAATTCATGGAGAATTGAAACATGACAGCGTTTATTCTCCTGGGGCTTGCAGAGAATCCAGACATGCAGAAAATCATATTTGTGGTGTTTTGTTTTGTGTTTTTTCATCTATATCATCACAGTGGTAGGAAATGTGCTCATTGTGGTCACCATCATTGCCAGTCCATTGTTGGATTCCCCCAGGTACTATACCCTGGCCTATATCTCCTTTCTAGATGCCGGCTACTCCCGTGTCAATACTCCAAAACTGATCATTGTTTCACTCCTTGAAAAAAAGACCATATAATTCAATGGATGTATGTCCCAAGTTTGGGAATATTTCTTTGGAGGGTATGAGATCATCCTGTTTAGAGTGATGGCCTATGACTGCTACATGGTCATTTGTCAGCCTTTGCACTGTACAACCATCATGAACCAGGGTGTGTATGGCTTGCTAGTGAGAGTGGCATGGATGGATGGTTTACTTCACACAACCATACAGATCCTCTTCATGTCCCGATTACATTTCTGTGGCCCTAATATCATAGATCACTTATGTGTGATCTGAACCCTTTGCTCACTCTTGCCTGCACTGATACCCACACTCTAGGGCTTTTTGTAGCTGCTAACAGTAGGTTCATCTGCCTGTTAAACTTCCTCCTCTTGCTGGTCTCTTATATGGTCATTCTGTGCTCCCTACGAAACTACAGCTTGGAAGGGAGGCACAAAGCCCTGTCCACCTGTGTCTCCCATATCACAGTGGTCATCTTATTCTTTGTGTCTTGCATATTTGTGTATATGAGTCCTGCAACTACTTTACCCATTGATAATGCAGTTGCTGTATTCTACACTAACATAACTCCCATGTTAAATCCCTTAATTAATATGAAAAATGCTGTAAGGATACTCTGCAGTAAGAAAGCTGTTTCAGGTTACAAATAAATATCTATGGAGCACCACTACATTTCAACTAAGGAAAGTGTCAACAATATATTTGGGATGATCTCAACAAGGACTATTTATTGGAGAAAGGAAAAACTCTAATTACTACAATTGATGGATTCTTCACTGAAGGAAGCAGAGATGATTGCAAGACATGGGATGAAACCTAACAGGTTGACTTTTTCTATATTTGGAAAATTCTGTTCAGTTGGTCTTAGTTTTATTGTCTTAATCCATATGTATGGATTCAGAGACTTTTCCTCTAATAGAAAATAAGAGAACTAATAAAAAAAGGGTAGACATTGCTAATATCCCCATTTTAAAAGTGAGGAAACAGAAAGGGGAAGGTAAAAGCAAACAAACAAAAAACAACAGATACATTAAAGTGTCAGTAACCCTATTTTGACTGATTTCACAGCTATACTCATCTGCATTGAGACATTACTGGGCAATGAGGAAACAAATGTCAAGTAATTATAATAGCAACAATTTATTGAGCCAGAGATGCTGCTTGGCACATTTTACATATTTCATTTTCCATAGACATAAATCTTATAATTTTTCTTTTATAAATGCTTATTTTTATATGTTAGAATTCATGGTCATTCATTGAATGAATGGTCATTCATTGCCTGTATCATTGATATTAACTATAATTCAGAGGTATAAAACAATGGCATTTAATCTCTGATATAGGTAATGAAGTTTATGTCATGTTTCCAACTTTCTTTGTGTGATCCAGAGCAATTTTATTAATCATTTAATCCATCTTATTATATAAGTGAAAAGAAGGAATAATAACTCAAAGTACTATATGTATGCTAGGCAGAAATTTCTATTTGTTAAAAATGTGGTCATACACTGTATAATACTTGCCAGACCGATGCAATTTTATTTTTGCAAGGTAGCACAATCAGTGGTACACAATAAGTACTAGATGAATGTATAAAAAATGAATAAATAAAATAAAACATAGAACATAAACATAGTATAAAATCCTAGGGAATAGTTTCTTACCTTTATCTGACTCAAATTCTAAGGGGACTTTAAGCTAGATCTCATGAGGTGATCACAATTTTATTTCATCTTTTAAATTCCTACTTAAACTCAGAAAAAAGAAAGAACCTGATAGAAAGATTCCCAGCATACGAGCAAATAGCTTACCTTGATATACTCCCAGCTGTCAGCAAGTTTTCATTATCTTATAAATGTGGTCTGTTTGTGTTATGTTTTTCTGTTCATCAATGTACTTTTTGTTAACATTTAATTATTAAATGCTGTTTTGAAAAGTGTATGGCTCTGCTACCCATGAGTAAATTTTATCCTGCATATATCCCATTAATTCCTTCCCTCTTCATTAATTCATTAATCAACAACATTTTTGAGCCCAAGTAATGTGACAGTGGCTGGGCTGCAGTGGAAAATAGAAAGAAACCCAGGTTCTACCTCACTGCAGAGCTTCAGGTAGCTTATTATCATTGGAAATCCTGTTGTGTGGGGCAGAAATTAAAACAACACAGGGGGCTATGAAAACACATGGAAGGGATACCCAGAAAAATCCAGAAAAGAATCAGGAAAGGTGTCCTAAACAAAAGACAAAAAACATGAGCCTTCAAGAGTGAACAGCTTTCCACAATATTAATACGCATGAGGTTGTGGTGAGAGCTTTGTATGAGATGGAATATGTAACAAAGGCCAAGAGGTCAAATTAAATATAAGTACAAAACAAACAATTCAATATAACTATGGGTATGAATATATGTATTCTTTCAACAATTATTTTTTAAATTCCCATTGTGTGTCATTCACGGCCCTGGGCAATGAGAGGGTAGAATATAAAAAGCAAGTATAAACAGGGAAGATCAGAAATAGTCCTATAATCTTATTAAGGTTTGATGCTAAGGACAATGGGGGAACTGCTTAACTAGTACATGATACAGTGTACTTGAAATTTAGAATAACTCTAACTATTATGGGGGAACCAGACTGGAATTAGGACAGGAGTTCAGAGGTTATCCTAATGATTTAGGGATGAGCATGAAACCTGAACTCTGTTGGTGCCAGTGGGGATTCAGACTGTGGTAGACCTGGGCTGCCTCGTCCCAGCCACTTTGATTCTGGGCTGCGACTATCACAAATCTCCACACTTCTCTCTATGTGTGGATAGGAAGAAATGAAACCTGCCTCACTTGAGGGATGTTACCACTTCCCCAGGGCCACTAACTGGCATAGGGATGCAATATACTGGATCCTTGCCTCTCTCTCATATTGCCTGTGTCTCTCATCCCTTCTTCTATAAATCAATTTCATAAAAATTTCCATGTCAGATTTTGCATCTAAGGAATCAGAGGTATAATGGAGAGATACAAAAGGATTCAATTTTTATTCATGAGTTATAATCTAAACAATGATGATGAAGAATAGAAAGATAAAGGAATGTAATGAATCCAAGTTCTGGCTTAGATCACTGAATGAAGGTGTGAACGCAAGATGGAACACAAAGAAGATGAGTGTTGTTTGGAATATATTGATTGAGATGCCATGGAAAACATCCAAGTAACAACATACAAGGCATTGACTATATGGATCTGACCCTCAAAAACAAGTACTGGGTGGAAGAAATGCAGGATTCTTGAGCATGTAGATGGTATTTAAGCCGTAACAATATTAAGCATCACCTTGGAAGTGTGCTTAAAGTAAGAAGGGAGAAGGGAAAAGAATTTCCTAATGTTATTCAGGGAATCATGAGTGATCCTCAATGATCTTCCAAATGATCCATAGACATTTTGATATTTTCAGGAAAAATACAAAGTAAATTGATCTATTTTAAAATTTAAAAAATTCCTTGACTCCATCTCAATCTCAGCAGGAAAGCTCTGTCTTTCACCATTGAGTACATTGTTAACTGTGGGCTTTCATATTTGCACTTTTCCATGTTGAGAAAGTTTCCTTCTATTCCTACCTTTCAGGTTGTTTTTGTAAATGGTGCTGTATTTTTTCAAATGCCATTTTTGCATCAATTGAGATGATCATGCTATTTTTCTTCTTCATTTTATAAATGTGGTGTATGATGTTGATTTTTTGTGTGTTGAACCACCCTTGAATGCCTGGGATAAATCCCCCTGTATTGTGGAGTCTAATTCTTTCTATGTGCTTTTGGATTCAGTTAGAAAGTGTTTTGTGAGTATTCTTGCAACTACATTCATTAGAGAAATTGGTCTGTAATTTCCTTTTTCATAGTATCTTGTTATTATCATGATGTTGGCTTCATAGAATGAGTTTGTTAGCATTCCCTTTGTTCAATTTTTAGGAAAAGTTTGAGCAAGATTGGTATTAGATCTTCTTTGAATGTTTGGTAGATTTTACCTGTGAAGCCATCTAGTCTTGGGCTTTTCATTTATGAGTATTTTTAATTAATATGTTTCTTTTATTGAAGTATATAATTCATACAGGAACATACATAAACAATAAGTGTGTAGTAAAAGTTGTGTATTTACAAAATAAACATGCATAACATCATACAGGGGTCACATACATCACCCCTACACCAACACCTTGCATTGTTGTGAAACATTTGTTATGCAAGAGCATTGTCAAAACATTACTACTAACTATAGTCCTTATATTACATTTGGTGTAGTTTTCCCCCAACCCACCCTATTGTTTTTTTTTATTTCTCTATTTTTTATTTTATTTTACTGAAGTATAGCATTCATACATGAACATACATAAAAAGTGTGTAGTAAAAGTGAACTTACAAAACAAACATGCATACTATCATACAGGGCTCCATACATCAACCCACCTCCAACACCTTGCATTGTTATAAGATATATGTTACAACTTACGAAAGAATATTGTCAAATCTTACTACTAGCTATAGTCCATATCTTATATTTGGCGTATTTTCCCTCCAACCCACCTTATTATTATTTTTAAATATATTTTTATTATAGAAGTTGTGAACTTACAAAACAATCATTCAAATATGTAGAATTCCCATACAACCCCCCTTCATCAACACGCCACACCGTGGTGGAACATTTGTTACAGATTATGAGATAAAATCATGAAAATATGACCATCAACCATGGTCCATAGCATACATTTGGCACACTTTTTCCATACTCTTCCATTATCACCACAGTACTTCTTTGGCATAGATGCATGAATATTACAGTATTGTTGTTAACCACAGTCCATAGGTCAGTCCTTTTGTATTTTTCCCATCTGTCTTCACATTCCTATAGTGATGTACATCTGCTCTAGCTCACAAAGACACTCTTGCATCTGTACCATCAACCACAGTTCTCATCTACCTTAGGGTTCACTGTGTTATTCAGTCCCTAGATTATTCTCTAGCTTTCTTTCTATTGAATTTTACATCCCTAGACTGCCTCTTCCAGCCACATTCCCATTTAAAAACCAGCTAGTTATTCACTGTAATGTATTACCATCAACTCTAAACATTTCCACACTTTTACAGTAAAGTTAATGAAAACTTCTATATACATTAAGCATCAGTAGTCCTTCTCAGCCCTCCTCTTATCTCCTTTAAGAATCCATCACCTACCACCAAGTCTTGAAGACGTTATCCTGTATTTTCTTCTAGAAGGCTTATGGTTCTTGTTTTTATATTTAGGTCCTTGATTGTTTTTGAGTTAATTTTCATATAAGGTGTGAGATAAGGGTCTTCTTTCTTTCTTTTGGCGATGGATATCCAGTTCTCCCAGCACCATTTGTTGAATGGGCTGTTCCAACCAAGCTGGGTGGGTTTGACAGCCTTGTCAAAAACCACTTGACCATAGATGTGAGGGTCTGTTTCAGGAACCATCAGTTTGCTTCCATTGGTCTATGTGTCTATTTTATTCTAGTACCATGCTGTTTTTACCACTATCGTTAGTTAACATGATTTAAAGTCTGGAAGTGAGAGTCTTCCAACTTCACTCTTACTTTTTAAGAGTTTCTGGATATTCGGGGTCCCTTACCCTTCCAAATAAATTTGATAATTGTGTTTTCTATTTCTATAAAAAAGGCTGGTGGAATTTTTATCATGATTACATTATATCTGTATATCAATTTGGGTAGAATTGACATCTTAATGATATTTAGTCTTCCAATCCATGAGCATGGAATGTTCTTCCAATTATTTAGGGCTTTTTAAATTTCTTTTAACAATGCACGGTAGTTTTCTGAATACAAGTGATTTACATCCTTGGTTAAATTTATTCCTAAATATCTGTATTTGATTCTTCTATTCGCTATTATAAATGAATTTTTTTCCTGACTTTGTCCTTAGATTGTACATAACTAGTGTCTTTTAAATTCTATTTCATCTGATGTATGTATAGGTATAGCTACTCCACTTTTTTTGTTTTGTTTCATTACTGTATGCTTAGAATATCTTTTTTCCAGCCTTTCACTTTCAATCTATTGATATCTTTGGTTCAAAGGTCAGTCTTTTGCAGAAGCATTTAGATGGTTCATAATTTGTAATCCATCCCACCAGTCTGTGTCTTTTGATTGGGGAGTTTAATCCATTAACATTCAATGTTATTACTCTAAAGGCAGTTCTTATTTCACCCATTTTGACCTGTGGGTATTATTTGTCGTGTTTCATTTTCACAAGTCTTTTGAGACTTTTAGTTACTATTACTGATATAGTTTTCATGGCTAGATTCTCTTCCACACCTCTCTATCTTGTCTTTTCTTTTCAGGCTATAGCATAACCTTTAGTATTTCCTACAAAGCCAGTCTCTTTGTAATAAACTCTCTCAGTTTCTGTTTATCTGTGAATATTCTAAACTCACCCTCATTTTTTAAAGACAATCATACTGGATATAAGATTCTTGGCTGGAAGGCTTTCTCTTGCAGTATCTTAAATATATCATACCTCTGCCTTCTTGTCTCCATGGTTTCTATGAGAAATCTGCAATTAATCTTTTTGGGTACCCCTTATATGTTATGCATTACTTTACTCTTGCTGCTCTCAGAAGTCTACCTTTGTCTTTGGCATTTGACATTCTGATTCATATGTGTCTCAAAGTTGGTCAATTTGGATTTATTTGGATGGGAGTATGTTGTGCTTCTTGGACACAGATATCTATGTCCTTCAATAAAGTTGGGAAATTTTCTACCATTATTTCTTCAAATATTCCTTCAGCCCTTTTCCCTTCTCTTCTCCTTCTGGGACACCCATTACATGTATTTTTGCATGTCTCTTTCTGTCATTTAGTTCCCTGAGATTTTGTTAAACTTTTTCCATTCTATTGTTCATTTGTTCTTTTGTGTATTCACTTTCAGAGGTCATGTCTTCAAGCTCACCTATCCTTTCTTCTTACTCCTCAAATATGCCATTATATGACTCCAGTGTACTTTAAATTTCATATATTGTGCCTTTCATTCCCATAAGATCTGCTGTTTTTCTATGTTTGCTTTCAAATCCTTCTTTGTGCTCATCCAATTCCTTCTTAATATCTTTAATGTCTTTAGCTATTTCATTTAATTTATTAATGATATTTGTTTTAATACCTATGATTAGTTGTCTCCACACCTTATGTCATCTTGTTCCTTTAACTGGGCCATATTTTCTTGTTTCTTGGTATGGATTTCAGTTTTTTTTGTTGGTGTCTTGGCATCTGACTTACTAGATGTATTTATTCTGGGCACAGTTTCTTTATTTAGTTTATGGATTTCTTGTCATTTCTCCTGGCTGTTTGTGTAGAAGGAGCCAAGGATGTAGTTGGGGCTGTAAGCTCTGGAGGCTCAAGCTGCCTGTGTTGTCCCAAGGACCAATGATTTTCTCCCACCTTCTCCTTTGCCAGGGATAAGGACATAGCCACATCCCTGTGCAATTATCCAAGGCATGCAGGCCAAGACCTTCTGTAGTGGCCTGGAGAAACTGATGAAACTTTACACCCCATCCTCCCCTTCTTGGGGCAGGGATGGAGTGGCAGATGTGGGCAGCAATATAATCCATGTGGGTCCAAAATGACCACAGGTAGACTGACATAGTGCTGGGCTTCCTCCCAGCCATAGGTGGGAATGAACCCTCTGGATTGCCCAACAATCTAATTCATGTGGACTGAATGTACCTGCAGTTGCCCTGTGAGGCTGATGGAGAACTGTCCCTTCTGCCCTTTAAAGGTAGGAATGGAACCACCAATACCCAATACTTCAGTCTGAGTGGGCTGAAAGATCTTGCCATTGCTCAGAGAGGCTGAAGAAACAGCATCCACCTGCTATGCTATTGGGTATTGGGGAGTGGATCCACAGGCACCAACAGTTCAGTCCCTCTTGGCCAAGAGTACCTACCATTGTCTGGAGATTCTGAGGAGATGCCAGCCCCCTCATATTCTCTTGGGGTTGGGGGTGGATCCACATGTACCCACCAGTCCAGGCCACACAGGACAAAAATGCTTGCTGTTGCCCATAAAGGCTGAGGAAACACAGCTCCCCTTTTAGTTTACTATTGGTGTCCGACTATTCAATATGTGTGGGCCAAAAGCAGATGCAGTTACATAGAGAGGCTGAGGAAACACAGCTCCCTTCTTATCCTATTGGGACTCAGGGGTGGAGCTACTGGTGCCCAAGTATCCTGACTGTGTGAGCTGAAAGCACCTGCAGTTTTCCAGAAAGGCTGAAGAAACTCCAGCTCCCTCCTATCCAATGGGGTTGGTGGGGTGGAGATGGAATTGAAGGTGCTCAACAAACCAGTTTGTGTAGGCTGAAGTACCTGCAGTTACCTGGAGAGGCTGGTGTAGGTCCAACCAGCTTCCACCCTGCCAGAGGTGGGGCTGAAGCCTAGACTAGGGCTGCAGTCCAATCTTGGTGGAAAGAAGCTGGCATCTTTGAGCAGTGTGATTTGCAATCAGCCTCGCTTCTGCTCATGCTGGGAGCAGAGTCAAAATGGCTACTACTGGCTTCTTTCTGACCTGAACAGGTTCAAACTTTAGCTGTTCTTAGAGTTATACTTTAGCCAGCCAAATTTACTAATCAGTAGCTAAAGTTGGTGGCCAAACATCTCTTCCTCCTTTGTTTTGGAGAAATGGAGCTTTCAATGCCAGCCATGGAATAGCTCCTGAGGTGGCTTCCACTGATAGAGTAGGATGAGCACTGGTCGCTGCAGCATGGCCTGTAGTTTCCTGGATAGGTTGGTGCAGGTTCCCCATCTTCCTCCCTGCAGGAGGTGCAGCTGAGGCTCTGCTAGAGCTGCAATCCAATCTGGATGGAAAGGAGCCGGTCCCTCCCAGCACTGTGATTTTCATTTTCAGTCTGCCCCACTGCTCCTCATGCTGGGGAGAGAGTTCAAATGACAGCTACCGGATTCTTTCTGACTTGGACAGGTTCAAACTTTAACTGTTCTTAGGATTACACTTTAGCCAGCTGAATTTACTAATCAGTAGCTGAAGTTGATTCTCAACCATCTCTTCCTCCCCCATTTTTGGGAAATGGAGCTTCCAATTCTAGCCACAGAATACCTCCTGAAGCAGCTTGCACCACCAGTGGAATATGGGCCCTGGCATCTGATGCATGGAGTGCCCTACACACAAATCTTCTCTGCAAAGGGACAGTCTCCTTCAATTCTTTCAAGGATGTTGCAGGATGGTCTGCTGGTCACCTGGACCCCCCAAACAGATGATTTAGATAGCTCTGGGTGATTAGTAACTGCCCTTTAGAATGAGCTGATCCTTGGAACTCCTTACTGTGCCACCATCTTTCTGGTTCTGTTTTCTTTTTTTTTTTTTTAATATATTTTTATTACAGAGGTTGTGAAATTACAAAGCAAACATGCACCTGTATAGAATTCTCATACTGTTTCAATCTCATTACAAGTTATTGATTTGTTGGCTTTGTATTTCTTCTAGGTTAGTGTAAGTTGTTCACATGTTTTTAGGAATTTGTCCATTTTATTTTTGTTGTCTAGTTTGTTGGCATATAGTTGTGTCTTCTTGTGACCTCTTTTATTTCTGCACAGACAGTGATGATGTCTCAACTCTCCTTTCTGATTTTATTTATTTTGCATCTCTTCTTTTCTTTACTTTGTCAGTCTAGCCAAAGGTTTGCCAGCTTTGTTGATCTTGAAGAACCAACTTTTGGTTTTGTTTATTCTCTCTAATGTTTTATTGTTGTTCTAATTTGCATTTATTTCTGCTCTAATCTTTATTATTTATTTCCTTATGCTTGCTTTGGGATTAGTTTGCTGTTCTTTTTCTAGTGCCTCTAGATGTGCATTTAGGTCTTCAATTTTAGCTCTTTCTTTTCTTTTAATGTAAGTATTGAGGGCTATAGATTTTACTCTCAGCATTGCCTTTGCCCTTTGCTGTATCCTATAGGTTTTGAGATATTGTATTCTTGTATTCATTTATCTCAAGATATTTATTGATTTCTTCTTTTCCCCACTGATTCTTTAAGGGTATGTTGTTTAATCTCTCTATTTGTGTGAAGTTTCCCTTTTTACCACCTCTTATTGATTTCCAGCTTCATTACATTATGATCAGAAAAAGTGCTTTGTATAATTTCAATTTTCCAATATTTATTGAGACATGTCTTGTGACCCAACATATGCTGTATCCTGGAGAAAGATCCATGAGACCTTGAGAAGAATGTATATAATGCTCAAAAGATATCTGTTAGGTCTAGTCCATTTAGCGTATCAATCAAGCTCTCTGTTTCCTTTTTTGAACCTCTGTCCAGATATTCTATCCAATGTGGAAAGCAGTTAACTGAAGTCTCCAACTATTATTGTTGAGATGTCTATTTCTCCTTTCAGATTTGATAGTTTGTTCTCATGTATTTAGGGGCACCCAGATTAGGTTCATAAATACTTACAATTGTTCTTTCCTCTTGGAGAATTATCCCTTTTATTAATATATAATGACCTTCTTCATTATTTTAAACCGTTTGCATTTAAAGTCTATTTTTCCAATATTTGCATCACTACTACAGATCTTTTTTGATTACTATTTGCATGGAATATATTGCATCTTAGGTGTGTCTCTTGAGACATCATTTAGATGGCTCACATTTCTTTTTCCATTCTTTCAGTCTATGTCTTTTGATTTAGGAATTCAATCCATTAATATTCAATGATAATACTGTAAAGACATTATTTACTTTGTGTATTTTATCTTTTGGTTTTCCATTATCATATCTTACAATTATCCATCTTTGTAACCTTTTAGTTAGCCTTACTAATAATTTTCTTTTCTACACTATTCTCCAATTCTCTTACTCTTGTCTTTTCCTTTCTAGCTGTAGCAATCCCTTTAGTGTTACTTGCAAATCCCATCTTTTGGTAGTACTCTCCCTCAGTTTTTGTTTGTCTGTGGACTTTAAATCCACTGTAATTTTCTTTGTCAGATAAGGAATTCTTGGCTGGCAGTTTTTTTCTCTTTCAGAGCCTTAAATATATCATACTACTACCTTCTTGCCTCCACTGTTTCTGATGAGAGATAAGCACTTAGTCTTATTGAGCTTCCCTTTCTATGTGATGCATCACTTTTCTCTTTTTCCTTTCAGAATCCTCTCTTTATCCCTGGCTTTTGAAATTCTGAATAGTAGATGGCTCAGAGTAGGGTTATTTGGATTTATTCTGTTTGGAGTATGTTGTCCTTCTTGGTTGTTAATGTTTATATCTTTCATATGGGTTGGGAAGTTTTTGGACATTATTTCTTCAAATATTTTTTATGCCCCTTTTCTGTTGCCTTCTCCTTCTGGGGCATTATATCATGTATGCTTGTGTGTTTCCCATTGTCACTCAATTCCCTGAGACTTTATTCTATGTATTCCATTCTTTTTCTGTCTTTTCAAGTTCAGATTCTCTATCCTCCAATTCACTAATTCTGTCCTCCACTAATTCAACTCTACTGTTATATGCTTCCAATATATTTTTAATGTCATCCATTGTGTCTTTCATTTGTATAAGCTCTGTTACTTTTCTTTGCAGGCTTTCAAATGGTAATTTATTCTCACTCAGTGTCTTCTTTATATCCTTTATCTCTTTACACCTATTTTCCTTCACCAACTTGAATTGATTTAGGAGATTAGTGTGAGCATCATTAATTGATTTAAATCTTGTGTCTCATCAGGATTTTTTATTTGATTCTGTGGCTGAGCCATATATTCTAGTTTCTTAGTATGGCTTGTAATTTTTTGCTGATGTCTAGGCATCTTATTATATTGGTTAATTTACTCTGACAGTCAATTTCTCTCTATTGCCTAGTGATTTTTTTTCACAGCTCTGCTTTGACATTTGGTTCAACTTATTCTAAATCTTTAAGAATGCCTAGCTTAAGTTATCAAAACAGAGCCACGGGCACACTTATGTGGTGAAGATCAGATCTAAGTGTTCTTGGACATGAGAAACTTTATAAAGCTTTTCTTGTGTCTTCCAGGTCCCCAGCCTAACACCAGATGGCAATCTTGGCAATTTGTTTTGTTTTCTTTCTTAAAAAAAATAAAATAAAATAACTGTAAGTCATTTGATACACCAGTAAGGGCGACCTACGGTTCACTGAATCACATTGGGAAATTCTGTTCTCTCATTCCTGCTCACTTTATGCACTATTCCAAGGTGATGCTTAGTGTTTTTATTATTTTAATTGCCATCTATATACACAAGAATGCTACATTTCTTCCTCCCAGACTTTCTTTTTGAGGATCAAAGTTTTTCAACACCTTCTTATGGATTATTACTTATTGTCTTCCATGGTATATCATCCAATATATTTTAAACAGAACTTATCTTCTCTATTCCAGCTGGAGTATCCTATTCCATTCAGTGATCTAAGCCAGAATCTGGATTTTATTCAAGTTTTTTTCTCTACAGTCTTCATTCTTCCTTATTTTCTTTTCTTTATAATTCCTAAATATTTCCTGAATTATTTTATGTCTCTCCATGATACCTTGGATTCCTTAGAGGAAAAGCCTGACATGGAAACTTTCATGAAAGCAATTTATAGAAAGTGATTTGTTGAGGGAAGCAGACAATAGGAAAACAAAGAACGGGTATGATCTCAACTGAAGCCCAGCTTCAGCATGGAGCCAGAGGAACTTTGGAACACAAATTGCACTAAGAGCTGGTTTCAATTTGGGACAAGTGGTCCAGCCATTTTATCTTTATGCTAGTCAGTCACTGACCCTGTGTGGATCCTGGGACAGTGGGAATAACACCAAGGTAAGGCAGCCCTTATTTTATCTGACAGAAATATCTAGAGAAAGGTGGGGTTATATAATGTTGGCAACTCAAAACAGCTAGGTCATGGCACCCTAGCCTAATGGAGGAGATTTATGCTGGACTCTTATCCTAATGGCACCAACAGAGTTCATGTTTTCATTCTTTCCTATCTAAATCATTGGGGTAACTTCTTAACTATCCTCTTGATTTCAGTCTTGTTCAAATAAGTCAGATAGTTATCATACTACAATTAAAGTCTCTCAGTTTCACTCACAGGTTTAAAAGAACTTTCAGTATTTCCCCCATTGTCCTTGGCATCAATCCTTAATCTGACTAGAAGATTGATTTTGATCTTCTATATTCATGTCTCTCCAGGATTATGTCTTGATATTTGTACTGTTACCCTCACAGTGCCCCTCACAGTACTTTGTACAAAATATGGGTTCAAAATAGTTATTGAATGAATGAATGAATGATTAACTACAAGTCAACATTTCCTAGTTATGTAATACTTTTTTTTGACCTACTGGTTTTTGTAATATATTCCCACTCCTAAGAATCCTCTTAACCCAATCTTATGCATATTAACCCCGTGAGCTCCTTTTCATCCTACAGGCTCCAGTTTTTATGTCTTTCAATGAAGAATCCTTTCTTGACCTTTTCCTGGCCATCGCTGGGTATTTCCCCTATTTGCTTTCATAGCACTCCACATGCTGTAATTTCTGCCCTCTTCTGGAGTCTCCTAAAGGAACACAACCTCTCTGAAGATCTGCAATATGTCAGGACCTGAGTGTCTCTTTATTCACTACTCTAGCCCAGAAATTGTCACAGGACCTTGTACACTGTTTGGGCTCAAACTATTTGTTGTTTAATGAATGAAGAAAAGTAGGAAGCAATGGAATATGTTCACTGAAATGGATTTGGTTGTAGACAGTCATACAATTTTTACAAAACAGCATTCAATATGAAATGTTACCAAAAAGTAAACTGATTAACAGAGAAACATAACATAAATCGTCTACATTCACAAGGTAATGAAACTATGCTGACACCTGGGAGAATACCAAGATAATACCAGTGCTTATACACTGGGAATCTTTGTTTCAATTTCTTTCTCATTATTCAGTTTAACCAAGAGAAAACAATATTGTGATTACCCCAAAAATTCTAGCTAAAATTCTTCTTAGAATCTGAATCAAAGAAAGAAACATTTCACTAGTATTTAATTCTAATTTTTTTGCTTATACTTATCTAATTGATGTGCCTGATTTATGTTTCTATATATTCATTATGTATTTATTGTGTACAACCCATTGTGCTACCTTGCAAAAATAATTGCATCTAGCTGACAAGTATTATTAGAATATGGCTGTATATTTCACAAATAGCTATTTTTGCCTGACATCCAAATATTATTTCATAGTTCAATCTTTCAGGTTATAAGTTTTAAATTGGTTACATGAGCAATAAAAGATATTTCTGAATCCCAGATGGCATAATCTTTACCACCTAAAAATCAGAGATTAAATGCCTATTGTTTGTATAGTTCTAAATTTCAGCTAGTTGCCATGATTTTGCAGGTAATGAATGATATTGAATTCTGATATATAAAATAAGCTGTTATTACTGAAAAAAAATTATATTTATATCTACAGAGAATGAAATAATGTTCAATGTGCCTAGCACAGTTATCTGGCTTAATAAATTGTTGCTATTATCAAATTGACATTTGTATCATCATTGCCTGGCAGTTTCCAAGGCATTTAAGAACATGGCTGTGAAATCTGTAAGAAAATACTTCTGTTTTGTTATGGTCTCCTTTCTGTCAGGTTCCTCATGTAAAGATGGGGATAGTTGCAGTTTCTACCTCTTTGGATTATTGTAAAGATTTTACTTTTTAAAATACAAGTGTATTTTTAAAATTATTTTACTTTTTATTTCTGGAAAAATCTGTGAATCCATCCACATGGATGAAACCAAAAAGATTAGCCACATTTGGGAGAATTTTCCAAAAATGCATAAATTGTCTTTAGTTGGGATTGTCCCCATTTCTTGTACTTCATTTTGCTTCTGTCAATGCAGAAACTATGAGTTGTAGTAATTAGATGTTTCTTCCTCCTATAAGTATTCCTTGTGGTGATCATCCTAAATGCTTTTTTTGGTCCTTTCCTCAGTTGAAATATTGGGCTCCAAATACATTTATTTGTATGCTAAAATAACTTTCCTACTGCACAGTTTCCTTACAGCATTTTTCATCTGGTCATTTCTCAAGGTATAAATTAAAGGATTTAACAAGGGGCTTATGACAGTGTAGAATACAGCGACTGCTTTATCAATAGACAACGTAGCTGCAGGTCTCAGGTTCACAAATCTGGAAGGAACAAAGAATAAGAAAGCCACTGTGATGTGGGAGACACAGATGGATAGGGCTTTGCACCTTCCTTCCAAGCTGTGGTTTCATAGGGAGTGCAAGATGACCACATAGGAGACCAGCAAAAGGAGGAAATTTAACAGACAGATGAACCCAGTGTTAGCAGCTACAAAAAGCCCTAGAACGTGGGTGTCAGTGCAGGCAAGAGTGAGCAAAGGTTTCAGATCACACATGAAGTGATCTATGATGTTAGGGCCACAGAAGGGTAATCTGAACATGAAGAGGATCTGTATGGTTGCATGAAGTAAACCTCCCACCCATGCCACTACCATGAGCAGACCACATATCCACCAATTAATGATGGTGGTATAGTGCAAGGGCTTACAAATGGCCACATGGTGGTCATAGGCCATCACAGTGAGCAAGATGACTTCAACACCTGCAATAAAATGTTCCCCAAAGACTTGAGTCATACATCCATTGAATTGTATGGTCTTCTTTTCATGTAGTGAATCTACCATCAGTGTTGAGGTATTGACAGAGGAGTAGCAGGCATCTATAAAGGAGAGATAGGCCAAGAAATAGTACATGGGGGAACCCAACAATGGATTGGCAATGATGGCGACCATAATGAACAGATTTACTACCACTGTGGTGATGTAGATGACAAAAAACACTGCAAATATGATTTTCTGAATGTCTGGATTCTCTGTAAGCCCCAGGAGAACAAATTCTGACACATTGTTTCTATTCTCCATGAATTTCATGTGGCTTTTAATTACATTACCTGAAAATATAACAATTTTTATTAATGCAACCTTTTATTTATTAAATTTCCCAATATAATTAATACAGTATTCTGTCAATTTGGCAGTTCTTATGAGGTTTCCTCATGTTGTAAATAAAAATTTTGAATTCTCAATGTTTACTGAAACTGCCTGCCAGGTGAAATTCTGGTCAGAGAATAATTATGAAGAAATCTTGTAAAAACATAAGGCAGGGGTTCATCTTTTTTCACTGATGACTAATAATTTAGATGTGGTGGTTAGTATACATATTTGCAGATGACTCTGGAAAGGTAGATGGAAAATGGATGTAAAAGCCATGAATGCAAAGTTAAGGAATTTACCCTTTATCTGTAGGAAATTGACAACCATGGAAGATATTGAGAATATGAGTGAAAAGATATAGAGAAATCTGGGAAAGGGGGATTATTGGGATATTGCTATTGTAAAGTCCTTTGTGTGTCTTGGAGGAAGAATGGGATGAGCTTCAGAAAGGAGTGTAAACCATAGACAAAGAAACTAGTTAGGAGAATATTTATAGCAGTTGACACAAGGAATATCAATTGGTAATGAAAGAAAGGATAAAAAAGCTACTGTAAAGAATGTATAATATTTCTTGTCTGAATATAATTAACTTTATCATTGGTTATACATATATATTATATACATATATGTAATGATTCCTTACTATGTATATAGCATGGAAATATGAGCTTTGCACATGTGATTTCATTTAATCCTTCTAACAACCAATGTGGTTGGTATTGCTCATCCGTGTTGCACATGAGGAAATATTATCTGGTACTAATAGCAATGGTTATAATAACAATGATAATAAGAACTAAACTTTGTGTTCTAAGTGTTTTTGCTGACATGGCTTATTTAATGCTCTCAATAAATCTTTGAGATTGATATCTTTATTACTTTTATACTTATTTTACATCAGGAATTGGAATCGCAGAAATGCAAAGTATCTTTTTGAAGATCAAGCAGCCAATGAATGCCAGAGCCAAGGTTAGGTCTTAAGTTGTTCTGTGTATCATTATTTTTTATCGCATTTCTTACACCATGCACTATATTGTTATAACTACAATGCTGGAAAATACTCTTCTTTGATATTATCATTAAAATATTGTATTTATTTTTTTGATACTATTTTGTAGGTAAGTTTCTTTATGTATATATATATATATATGCATGTTTAATGACAATTTGAATATATTTATTGTTTAATGAGATCTTGGATCTCTCAAATATTTAAAAAAAAATGTGTTACTCTTTCATTGAAGTGCTCTTTCATCTTGACTTCTCCTTCAGTCCCTGCTCTCTACTTTCCTATCTGTAGCCCTCTTTGTGGACTTAGTCTTCTACAAAATGTCACAGTCATTAATTGTTTGGTTCTAAAATTATATTGACACATAATCTTCATCTTCCTTTTGCAACTTCTTTTACCTTAACTACCTGCCTTGCTGTCTTACTCCTGTATAATATGATAATAAAAGCTGCCACTCAGATTGTTATGAGAATTGATTGAAAAAGCATCTGTGAACTTATCCAGACAGTGCTGGGGACACACATAGGGCTCTCATATATTCAATTTTATCACTGAGTATGCACCTAAGAGATAGGAAGAATTGACATTTATGCAATAATACAGAGAAACATGCAACCATGCAATAATCTCAAGAAAATCATCCCTAAATTTATCTTTAAAGAAGCCAGAGACACAGATTATATAACTTACCTTGGTAACTGATCCCACATTTATACTAATCAGCTGATTATGTCATTAGTATTCATGTTTCTGTCTTTTCTGTATTAAGTGTATTTAAATATTATTTCCATCCTTATGATTAATCTTCATTATTAAAGGACAATCTCTAATGATAAAAATACGGTGACAGATGTCAGAGATCTCAGTTATAGAACTTGAAATTGCTTACCTTCTATGAGCCTCAATGCTTTCATTTGTTGAATGAGCTTAATGATATTTAGTATCATTTAAATAATGGGGGTGGGGATGAAATATGTTATTAATATATTTTGAAAGTGTTGAGAAATAATTTGTAAATAGGAAAAGAATAAAATTTACTAAGAGTCAGCACTATTGAAAAAAGTACCTTAGTAGTCTTTATACATGATCATAATGATGTTGGGGGTATTCACAAACAATCCCATTTTCAAACTCATCTCCTCTAGGAATTACTTTTAATATGTAAGATGTCACACACTTGGAAGAGACTATTCAGTTAATTCAAATTAACAGTTGTTAAGAAAGAGTTCATAAGTATTTAAATATTTCCTTTTGGTCTAAAACTTGAAAAAACTTTTCCCCAAAAAATCTTGGTTTTGAATTTAGAATTGACTCACTTGAAATGATATGGAGAAGTGATCTATATATGGATGACTCTGTTCCTGAAAGGCAAGAGATGGAAATTGTGGTGGAAACACATTTATGTGTGTTGTTTTGCCCATAATGAATCTTGCTCTAGAGATGTGAACAAGAGCAAATCATTTCCACCTTGCATTGAATTGATATTTAAAGGTACCCATAAAGATTCAGGAATGTGGTCTTGTAGCTGCTGCTTGCTGTCACAGGAATTAATTATTTCCTTTGATGGAAAAACTTTGTCTTAGAAATAGGTATTTTGGAGAGCCATATTTGAGAAACCCATTCATTAGTGGGAATTGTATTCCCTGCACTTGGAAACTTAACCACATGAGAGTCCTCATTCTCTGTGTGATCCTTTTGTTGAAAAGGCTGAATGTAATGTGAAAAGGGTGACATCATTCCCATGTGTGAATTTTTGATGCAGTTTCCATGTTGACTCATGTCAACAGAATCTCTTCTGTTTCTTACCAGGTGTAACTGTTGGCCAATTTGATGTAATTATGAATTCCAAAAATATAATTGGATCATGCTTGTAAACTGATCTGTTAATCTGGGCATGACTAGTTTATGATTATGGTGTTGAGCCCCACCCCTTGGTGGGTGGGGAATCAAATATAAAAGGCACGGCAAGAACAATTTTGAAAAGCAGTTTTTTGAGAAGCAGTTTTGATGTTGGAAAGAAGGCCCCAGGGGAAGAGAAGTGAGCCATTCGCCTGGTCATCTACAGCTGACCTTGTGGAGGAAACAGGAGCTAAACCCGGAGAGAAATGCAGCCCTGGGAAGAGAGGAACCCCAGAAGCCTGAACCCTGGCAAACATCGGCAGCTGTCTTGCTCCAACATGTGGCAATGAACTTTGGTGAGAAGAAACTTAATGCTTTATGGCCTGTTATCTATGGACTTCTACCCTAAATAAATACCCTTTATAAAGACTAACCCATTTTTGGTATTTCACATTGGCACCCCTTTGGCTGACTAATATACCAGGCTTGAAACTTTTCTGGAAACCTGCTACTTTTTACTTGAGAGGTAGAGCAATTAGGACCTAAACATAACAGCAGATATTTTAAAGGACTTGATTCCTAATGTTGTTTTCCACATTATTCAAGATGGCTTTGTAAGTAACCAGAAACCCCAGAAAGCTACAGATTAAAATTAGCTCTGATGTCTATGGGCTGGTTATAGAATATCAGGCAGCAATAAAAATGTAGAGTGATATCTAAACTATAAGAATAGAGTACCAGGGAAGCAGGTGTGGCTCAATTGATAGAGCTCCCATTTACCACAGTTCGCTTCCTGGGGCCTCCTTGTGAGGGCAGGCCGGCCGGCCCGCGCTGCACGGTGGGCTGATGCAGCAAGACCTCACAGCAGGAAGCGGGTGTGGCTCAATCAATAGAGCCCCTGTTTACCATGTGGGAGGACCCAGGTTCGCTTCCCGGGGCCTCCTTGTGAGAGCAGGCCGGCCCGCATGGCGCGGTGGGCTGGTGAGGCGGGACCTCACAGCGGGGGGTGATGGGCGGACACAGAGAGGACACACAGTGAATGGACACAGCAAAGCACAAGCAGCAAGGGGGGGGATAAATAAATAAATAAATAAATCTTTAAAAAAAAAAAAAAAGAATAAAGTACCAGTTGCTCTACAACTTTGTCACTTGGAAATTTTAGCTGTTTCCTTTTGGTCATTCTAAGGGGTACATAGTGGTAAATTATTGTAGGTTTAATTTGTACTTTCCAGGTGTCTTTTTTCATGTTCTTATTGGCCATTTGTATATCTTCATTTGTGAAGTTCATGTTCAAGACCTTTTCACAATTTAAAAATATTGTTCTTGATGCCTTATTATTCTTCATATTTCCTTTGTCATTGAGATGATATAAATATAATTTTCTTGAAATCTGTGGCTTGCGTTCTTACATTTTCATTTTTAAAATAGTGTCATCTGATGATCAGAAGTTTATGAATTTTAACAAAGCTTACTTTTCATCTTCTTCTTTTGGGTCGTTCTTATTGTTTCATATTTTAGAAATATTGGTATACTTAACATCACAATATTTCTTCTAGAATTTTTATAGATTTAGCTTAACATCAAGATCTCTGACCATCTCTATTTAATTTTTGTGTGATGAGAGGAAATGTTTTAGGTACATTTTCCCCCTGTGAATATACATTTGATCCAGCCAAATTTGTTGCAAAGTCTATTATTTTCCTACTGAAATACTTGGAATTTTTTGTAAAAATAACCACATATTTGGGTCTATTTATGACATATATTCTGTTCTATCCATCTATATTTTTATCTCTATGACACTGTCTCACAGTCTTTTTACTGGAGCTTTTTAGGAAGTTTCGATATTAGGTACAGTAATTCCAATGTACCTTCTTTGGGAGGGACTTACCACACTATTTTAAATTTCTGCATAAATTTCAGAATAAGCCTGTAATTTTTCCCCCAAAACCCTAATGGCATTTGATTGGAATTACATTGAATCTATAGAATTTTTATGATAAAAATAATGGGTCACTAATCCATCAACATGGCATATCTCTCCATTTATGTGCATCTTTAATTTCTCTCAGAAGTATTTTGTCATTTTCATTATCAAGTCTTGAATATATTTTTAAAATGTTTCTGCAATATTTCATGTTTTCTAATAGTATTGTATGTAGTAATTTGATTTTACTTTCATTTTGAATTTTTTTGCTTCTAGAAATACAACTAATTTTACTACATTGGCTTTGAATACTCTGACCTTTCTAAATTCACTCACTGGGTCTCTTGCTGTTTTGTAAGTAACTGAACATTTTCTCCTGAGAGAATCATGCTATCTGTAAATAACTGTATTTTATAATTTTGTTTCTTTGTTTCCAGAGTGTGTCTTTTATTACTTTCTCTTACCTTATTTTAATAGCCAGGACTTCTAATTTAATGCTGAATAGGAATTTTGATAGTGGATATTCTGCAGCTGAAATCTGCATATGTGACCACCACACACACCACATACAACTCATTCAAAACCCTAAACCCACAGCTGGTCCAAAATGATAAGCTAACCATCCCCACCACCCTTAAACCCTCAGTCCCTTCACTCTTTCCTGTTTGTTTGCTTTAAACAAACCCATGATTGATTCCCACACGAAATCTATTAATTCCCACACGAAATCTATAAAGGGCACAAGCCAATGGATCCCTCCTGCTGTACTTGTGTGCACTCCACCTACTGGTTGAGACATCTAAAGTGTGTGCACGTCCTGTTGACCCTTCATAGCACCCCCTTCCTCTCTGAGACCTGTGAGTAACACACTATCTTTCTTATACATCTTTAACTCCCCATTGTATCACACCTGACCTTCACACAGACCCAAATTTTAAATCCAACTTAACTAATTTGCAACAGTCATTTTGAGCAAGTTCCTTTCTATTTTTCATTTGCTAACATTTTTTAAATCATAATTTTGGTTCAAGTTTATAAAATATTCCGATGCCTCTACTGAAAGATCAAGTGTTTCTTCTCCTGCATTCTGTTAATTTAGTGAATGGCATTGAATGCTTTTGGAATGATAAACCAACATTTTATTCTTGAGATAAAATCCACATGGTCATCATGCATAATTAGTTTTTTTAAAACTACAATTTATTTGCTAATATTTTAAAAATATCTTTGTGTATATGATCCTTAGAGATATGTGTCTGTCATTTCTTTTTGTTTATTGTGATTTTTTTCCCCAAAGTTGTCTGGAAGTTTTATTTTCAATAATAATGACAGGCCATTCTTGTTTGTCACATAAATCAGGTGAAAATTCCAAACTCACAATTATATTTTGTTTTTCCGATTCAAAATTTAACCAAAGTGTTGAATTACTCCAGTATCTTTTTTTTTCAAATATGTTAACAGCAGAAAATGTAGTATTCATAAACATAAAACATCTTAGAAAACAGTGTTCTGGTAGCCTTAGTAATAAAAAATCAATGTTGTTTTTGTCATCTGTTATGTTTCCCTATATGCTTGAAACCTAGGTAAAACTTATTGGTCAAATATGACTTAACCTGAGGCTAAGACTATTTCAGAAAGAGCAAGCCATTGTCCTTGGGTTTTCAAAATATAAGTACTATATTGTTTGTAAAGGCTGAATCACAACCATTCTATCATTTGCTTGTTGGTTCTACTGTCATTTTACTATCATCTTTTTTTTTTTTTTAAAGATTTATTTATTTATTTATTTATCCCCCCGCTTGCTGCTTGTGTTTTACTGTGTCCATTCGCTGTGTGCTTCTTCCATGTCTGCTTATCTCCCCCTTGCTGTGAGGTCCTGCTGCATCAGCCCACCGCGCCGTGCAGCTGGCCTGCTCTCACAAGGAGTCCCCAGGAAGTGAACCCGGGGCCTCCCGCATGGTAAATGGGGGCTCTATCGATTGAGCCACACCTGCTTCCTGCTGTGAGGTCTTGCTGCATCAGCCCACTGCGCCGTGCGGGCCAGCCGGACTGCCCTCACAAGGAGGCCCCGGGAAGCGAACCCGGGTCCTCCCAAATGGTAAACGGGAGCTCTATCCATTGAGCCACACCCGCTTCCCTTTACTATCATCTTGTATTGCCATTTCCACATGACTCGTTTCATCATTTTCTCTGTTATACTTACAGTTGTCTCACTTCTTTTTGCCATTTACTTATAAATAAATGTCCTTTAATTATATATATTCCAATACTACTGGGTTATATAGAAATTAGTCCATGCCATGACTTTTATATGACATTTAGAGTCACTCCTATTCTTTCTTATTTGTTTTTTTTCTGTGTCTCAAATTACATTGATAAGATTCTCTAGTTGTTAAACATTTATTACAAGTTTTAAGATTAAGTTATAAAATACCCTGGACTACTCCCAGTTTTAGTATAAGATGTACATCTGTAGATTGGTCTGCATTTTGTACTTTTGTCAATTGTCTTCTAAAAGGATGCTATGGCAATTAACATTTGCTATTTTAGTAGGTACTCATCAGCATATTTTTGGCAAGTTTGTTCTTGAAGTAGTGGATGTCACTGACAATTTTAATATCATTTATTATCAGTGAAGACCACTGATGCAATGTAATTTTAACTTGGTGCATTTTAGTATTTGACTGTGATTTCCTTTTGCAAGTGAGTCTCCTTATGTATATAAGCTGTCTGGGTCCATTGTTTATGTATTTTGTAGGTACAGAATTTGATGTGCTTTAAAAAACATATTAAAATATCTCACAAAATGGTGATGAGCTCAAATGACATAATGCATCTGATATACTTTGAAAAATGTACTATCCTGTTGCGGGTTAGAGTAGTAATTATTACTTTTTGTTTCTAGGTATGTCTTTTTCTTTTCTTTAGACAGAATACATGGTGTAGTAGCTCTTTCCTTCAATTGAGTTATGTGGTGTTCTGAAGAAAAAACTCATCATGTTTCACTGTAATCTAGTAAAAGTGGTTTATGACGGTTCAGTATTTATGGTATAGAAACTTCATTTATATGGCTATTCAACAAAAACCAAAATTGTAGTTGGAAAAGCAATTCAGAATGTATATAAATAAAAAATATTGATACCCCATGGAAACAACATGCATTCTGAATTGTTTTATTGTGATTTGTCTAAATGATTTGGCCAATACTGACTTCATACAATGAGTTGCATAATGTCGCTCTCCTTTTTTTTTTTTTTTTTTTGTAAAGAGTTTGTATAGAATTAGCATCTTTTAAAACTATTTTTTTCTTTTGTTACTTGTGCTTTTGACATATCTTAGAATCCATTGCCAAATGACATGTCCTTAAGGTATTATCTGTGTTTTCTGCAAGGAGTTTTATGGTTTTAGCTCTTATAAATAGGTCATTGATTCATTTTGAGTTAATTTTTATATATGCTGCTAGATATGGCTCTAGATATTTCATTTGTTGGTGGATATCCAGTTGTCCCTGTTCCATTTGTTGATGAGACTATTTCCTATTGTAACCCATGTAAAATCAATTCACCAAATATATATGCATTTGTTTCTAAAATCTCAATTTTATTCCATCAATCCATATGTCTATATTTATGCCAATATTATCATTTTTTCATTATTGTATCTTTGTAGTAAATTTTGAGATCAGGAGGTGTGAGTCCTCCAAATTTCTTCTTCTTTTTCCAGATTATTCTGGCATTCAAAGTTACTTGGAATTACCTATGAATTTTAGGATTAGCTTTTCCATTTCTTCAGATGTGGCAGTTTGGATTTTGATAGGGCTTGCGCTGGATTTAGAAATCAATATGGGGAGTATTGCCATCTTAATAATATTTTCTTCAATCCATGAATGCAAGATGTGTTATCATTCAATTTGGTCTTTAATTTTTGTCAACAGTGTTTTGAAGTTTTCTGTGTACAAGCCTTGCATCACCTTTGTTAAATTTATAGCTAAGAATTTTATTCTTTTTTATGGTATTGTAAATGGAATTGTTTTCTTAATTTCACTTTCAAGTTGTTCATTGCTATAATAAAGAAACACAACTGATATTAGCATGTTGATCTTAGAACCTGTAACATAGTTGAAATTGCTTATTATCTCTCAGAGCTTTTTGTTTCTGTGTATGCCTTAGTATTTTCTGTATATGAAATCATGTCATCTGTGCATATAGATAATTTTAGTTCTTACTTTCCAATTTGGATACCTTTTTTCTTCTTCTTGACTAATGACACTGGTTAGCACCTCCAATACAATAATGAATATTAGGGGTGAGAAGAGACCTCCCATTTTGTTCCAATTTTATTAGCAAAGTATTCAATCCTTCACTATTCAGTGTGATGTTAGCTGTGAACTTTTCATAATTTCATTTTGTCAGACTGAAGCAGTTCCCCTTTTCCCTTTTTCTTGAATTGTTGTTTTGTTTTGTTTTTTATCATGAGAGGGGGTTGGTTTTAACAAATGCTTTTATAAATGAATTGATATGATCATATGGTTTCTTTTCTTTCATTCTATTGACATGGTGTATTACACTGATACAATGATTGATTTTTTTTAACGCCAAAAACAATTTATTAAATCTACATGTTCACAGATGAAAGAAACCTTGTTCCAAACTGTCCAAGGCCTTGAAACACAAGGCAGATCTCATTTATTTTAAAACCAAAGTTTTTCAACATGCCCCATAAATGATAAGATTGGACATCATAATTTAATACAGGAAGATTTCTGTAAGTAAGCTAACCCCTTGTTTTCTTTTTTCTTTAATTTTTTCTTTTTTTTAAAAAGATGTTTAGATTACATAAATGTTACATAAAAAATATAGGGGATTCCTATGTGCCCTACTCCCCCCACCACCCACATTTACCCACATTAACAGCATCCTTCATTAGTGTGGTACATGTATTGCAATTGATGAACATATTTTAGAGCATTGCCATTAAGCATGGATTATAGTTTATATTGTAGTTTACACTCTCTCCCACACAATTCTGTAGGTTATGGCAAGATATATAATGGCCTGAATCTGTCATTGCAATGTCATTCAGGACAATTTCCAAGTCCTGAAAATGCTCCGGGATTACACCTCTTTTCCCTCTCCCTCCCCTCTGAACCTCCAGTGTCCACTGCCTCCACATCAATAACATAAATTCTTCCATTGCTAGAATCACAATAAATCTATAGTAGAGTACCAGTAAGTCCACTCTAGTCCATAGTTCAATCCTTAATCCTGAGGATTATGGGATGATGATGACCACTCCACCTCTAATAGAGGGTCTTCAGTCCCATATGGCCAATGAATGGGGCTCTCTTGCTTGCAGTTTTAGACTGTCTTAGTTCCTTGGTGATTAATTTTCAACTTTAAAACATCCTTTCATGCCTGTGATGAATCCCAGGGATGAAAGGATGTTTTAAATTTTCCTTTTAACCTCATTCAAATGTATCATTCAGTACTGTTGACTATTTTCACAATGTTGTGCTGCCATCACAACCATTACCAACATAGCATCCATTACCAAAGCTTTCTCATTGTCCCAAATATAAACTGTATTTTTTAAAACTTAATTCTTTATTCCCCACCCTACTCCATCTCCTAGTAAGCAACATTCTAGATTCTGACTCTGAGTTTGCTTATTCTAATTATTACATATCAGTGAGATCATGAAATATTTGTCTATTTGTGTCAGATAATCAGTCAATATAATTCACCAGTAAAGAAAAAAAAGAAAAAATTGATCATCTCAATAAATGTAGAAAAGCATTGACAAAATTCACACCCATTTTTCATAAAAACTTTAGCAATATAGGGAGTGAAAGAAAATCTCTAATACTATAAATATTATAAAAACCTACTGTAAATAAATTGTGAACAATTGAACAATTTTATTCTTTTTATTTTACTTTGAGTTTTTCTTTTCCAGAACCCCTGTAGTAAAAGTTCACTAAGGTAATTTAACTATGACTGGTTGCACACATACTGGATTGAAGAAAACTGAGATGAGCTTTTTTTGTTTTTGTTTTTGTTTTTGATCTTTTGTTAAACTTTATTTTGTACAGTTAATAATTGAAAATATAATCAATTAAAAACTAAAAAGAAAACACGGTTGAATAAAAACATACCTTTCTCAAATTAGATGTATTGGTTACACATAATTCTTTTTCATCATAAAATATGTTACACAATATATTTGGTTTATAGTAACACAATCATACAGTATTTGTCCTTTTGTGTCTGGCTTGCATCGCTCAACATAATGTCCTCCAGGTTTATCCCTGTTTTCACATGCTTTACGACTTCATTTTAAGAATTGATGGGTCTAACAGTCATCACTTAGCCAGACAGTGGATTATAATCCTCTATTCTGGGTTGTGAAAAAAGTGATCTGTCTTTCCTGACCGGTTTGTATGTAAGAACAATCTATGGTATTTATTTTTCAGTATTTTTCTATGTTGTTAATGATAAGTCCCACAAAGAACAAGAGTGCTTGGTAAAATGTTGGATTTTAAGTCTAACACATTTTGGTAATATTACAATATATGTACATCTTAAAAATAAGTCTCTCTTATATGAAACATTCTCTTCTCTTTCTTTCTCTCTTTCTGTCTTTTTTCACCTTTTATCATCAGTAAATGCTTTATGGTACTTTACATGGACCAACACAACAAATATAAAAGTGACTGATCATAAATCCAGGAAGACACAGCATTCTGCAAACCATTTATTTGAATAGTGATCTGGATTTACAGTTTTCTAGAAAACTCCACACTCAGCTTTAAGAGTCAAATGTATGAATGAATCAACCAAAAAAATCCCCAGACAAAAAGCAGGGATACAAAACAATGATTAAATATTTAAGTTAAGGATTTCTTTAGTAAATTTCTCATTTATTTATTTTTTTAATCTAAAGACTTTTCTTTTTGACATTTATTCTTGTTTCCCTCATTCTCTTATTTACTTCACTTAGCATAACATTTTAGAATCTTTGCATTGTGAGAGATGTTCAGAGGCAATTTTTTTCAAGTTTTCTTTATTGTTGAGTACAGTGACAGCACACAGGCTCAAAAATAATAGAAGTTTACAAAAATTTTAATCTTCACAACAATCCTATATATAAGTATATTTATCTTTGTCTAAACAATGAAGGAGTTTACATACTGAGAGATCAAATTAATTAAAGATAAACACTTAATAAGAGATAAATCTGAAATTCCTATCTATTACTTTAGTTTTTACACCCAGTTCTCTTTCTTTGCTTTCCCATGTATTTCTATCTTTGTCTTTGTCTCCCATTTTCCTTCTCTTTTGCTTCTTTTTCTTTCTTCCTCTCTCAGCAAATGCTTTATAAGTGTTTACTTTTTGGCCAGCACTGGCTATATAAGAATCACTAAGATCCTATATTTGCCTTCAAGAACCATAGTGTTGGACACATACAGCTGAATGCAAGACAATATGGCAAATGCAGTAATAGAATTCACCACAATCTCTGAAATAGAGAGGATGTAGTTATGCCAACGTGCAGTTTTGAGGAAATGGAGAAGTTTCCAGACAAACAAAACAGGAAAATGGATGGCTATGAAGCAAAGTGAATAAAGTAATCTTTATATGTCTTTGAGTCCTTTTGTATGACTTGAATTTATATCACAACTTTGTTTTTATCTATATGTGTATGTCACACGATTTTGGAGGAAGATGCATACACTTTTGGGTATTTGTGAATCTGACTCCTATATTGCCACATCATGAATTGGCTCTTGAAATTGAATGCATAATATTTGTCTTTTCTCCTTTTAAAAGTTACACATATTACTTGCAGAAAATTAAAAGAAAATCAGGAAATTATAAAGAAAAAACTACCTATAGTATCACTTGTAGAATATAAAAATTAAAGGACAAACAGTCTTCAGCTTGAACTCTGGTGGACGGTTCTAGGGCAGTAGACCCGCAGCCTGTGAGTCGGCACTGCCTCTTGTGGAAGCCTGATCCCACTCTGTAGCTTTCTCCCATTGTCTCACAACCATGTCCCCCAATGACAATGCTAATTCACCAGCTGCTTGCCTTAACAGATGCAAGAACAAGAGGAAAGGCAGTACCTAAATGAGGTGGCAGCATATTGAAGTTAATGTGGAGCTGAAGTAAGCTAAGAAGGATGACCAAATGCTGAAAAGAAGAAATGTCAGCTCTTTTCCTGATGGCACAGCTTCTCCACAAGAAAAAAACTGTAAAAACCAGGGCACGGTAAATAGATCTGTTGATGACATTGCCAAAAGCATTAAAAACAACAATTTGGAAAGGCAGCTCCAAGCTACTCAAGCTATTAGGAAACTCCTTTCTAGGGAGAAACAGCCCCCTCATAGACAACATAATCTGGGCTAGTATGATTCCAAAATCTGTGTCCTTCTTGAACAGAACCGATTGTACTCCCATTAAGTTTGAATCTGCTTTGGTGCTCAATAACATTGCTTCTGGGACATCAGAACGGACCAAGGTTGTGGTAGACACGGTTGTTATCCCAGCATTCATTTCACTGTTGGCATCTCCCCATGCTCACAGTATTGAACAAGCTGTCTGAGCTCTAGGAATCATTGCAGATGATGGCTCATCTTTCCAAGTCTTGGTTATCAAGTATGGTGCAGTTGATTCTCTTTTGGCTCTACTTACATTTCCTGATATTTTATCTTTAGCATGTGGTTACTTATGTAATCTTTCCTGAACACTTTCAAACCTTTGTCAAAACAAGAATCCTGCACCTTTGTTAGATGCTATTGAGCAAATTCTTCCTAATTTTCTTCATCTCCTGAATCATGATGATCCAGAAGTATTAGCAGATAACTACTGGGCCATTTCTTGTCTCACTGATGCTCCAAGTGAAAGGGTTGAAATAGTTGTGAAAACTGGATTTGTGCCCCATCTTGTGAAACTCCTAGGGGCTACTGAATTGCCAATTGTGACTCCTGCACCAAGAGCCATAGGGAAAATTATTACTGGGACATATGAACAGACTCAGGTTGTAATAGATGCAGGAGCACTTGCTATCTATCCAAGCCTGTTAACTAACTCCAAAACTAATATTCAGAAGGATGCTGCATGGACAATGTTGAACATCACAGCTGGCTATCAGGAACAGACACAGCAAGCAGCAAATCAAGGATTGGTCCCTTTCTTCATTAGTGTTCTTTCTAAGGCAGACTTTAAGACACAAAAGGAAGAGGTATGGGCAAAGACCATCTCTACAAGTGGTGGAACAGCTGAGCAGATTGTATACCTTGTCCATTCTGGCATAATAGAACTGTTGATGAACCTTTTAACTGTGAAAGATACCCAAATTTTTCTGGTTGTTCTGGATGCCATTTGAAATGTCTTTCAGGTTGCTGAAAAATTGGTGAAACTGAGAAACTTAGTATAATGATTGAAGAATGTGGAGGCTTGGACAAAACTGAAGCTCTAGAAAACCATGAAAATGAGTCTGTACAAGACTTCAATAAGCTTGATTGAGAAGTATTTCTCTGCAGAAGAAGAAGATGGTCTGAATGTTGTGCCAGAAACTACCTCTGAAGGCTATAACTTCCAAGTGCAGGATGGTATTCCTGGGACATTTAAGTTTTAGGTTGCACAGCTGAGGTATAAAGTTGTTGATGTGTTATATTTGGTATAAGTTTCTGTTGTTATTTCTCTACTAAGAATTCTTTTTAAATGTGATTTGTTAGGCAGCACTTTTTATGATGAAACTATATTGGAAGAGTTCTGAACTGTTCATACTGTATGAAACCTCTCCTCATTGCGTTTCTTATCTCTGTGTGGAATTTCATATCTAACAGTGTGTCCTGTAAGTAAACATTAAATTCCACCCTTTAAAAAAAAATACAGGGCTTGATATTTCTTTGGACTTGTTTTGATGTCTGTATAACTGGGGAAAATAAGAAACTCTATAAGTATCTATATACATAAAGTGAAATTGTTACTTGGACTTATTTATTTCCCATTTGTCAATATTTAATGTTTTCTTAGAATCAGTATTTTTGGTAAAATTTATATTCCTAGGAGATAGTCTTGAGTTTCTAATTCATGGCACTGGTGTTGGATTGTGATTCAGCTTAGGCACATCTTACTAATAACATCTTCAAGGTTCCTCTTTACAAATGGTTCACACCTATAGGACCAGGATTTAGGACCTGAAGATGCCTTTCGTGGAGGACATGATTCAGTCTCCAACAATCCAGCCTCTGTACTCCAAAAAGACATGTTCTCCTCATATCCAAAACACATTAATTCCACTACAATATCTCAAAGAATTAAGCCATTTTTAAACAATATTAAGTGCAAGGTCTTATCAAATTCCTTAAGGGATGATCCATTCTGGGGCAAAATTCTTCTGTCTGATGGCTCTGTGTGTTGTATATTGAAATGATATTAATGATCTTGATTCCTCAAATTTTTGCAATCATGTTGACCACAATTACAATGTAAGAAGTTGAGAAAATCATGTTTATGTAACAGTTATAAGTAGATATTTATGACAGGATATTTATGAACTGGCCTGATTTCTGCTGAGTGACACTCCCTCAAAAATAATTTTATGACCAGACCTGGCATAAAAATCTACTGCATTTACCACTTTGGTGAGCAGTAAGTAGAAGCAGATTT
>JAQZBX010011565.1:0-42561 GCA_029593785.1 Cabassous unicinctus
AATACATCTGAAATCAAACAGATAGTAGAACAGATAGACAAAAAGATAGAAAAAAACCAGCAGGGACTCAGGGATATAATTGACAACACAAAATGCACAAACATACTCATTATGGGTATCCCAGAAAGAGAAGAGAAGGGAAAGTGAACAGAAGGAGTTTTGAAGGAAATAATGGCTGAAAACTTCCCAACCCTATTGAGAGAGATAGTTGTGCAAATCAAGGAAGCACAGTGCACCCCAAACAGTATAAATACCAACAGGCCAACTCCAAGACATATACTTGTCAAAATGTCCAATGCTCAAGACAAAGAGAAAATACTCAAGGCAGCAAGAGAAAAGAGAACCATCACATACAAGGGAAGCACAATAAGAATAAGTACTGATTTCGCATCTGAAACCAAGGAGGCAAGAAGACAGTGGTATGACATAGTCAGTGTACTCAAAGAAAAAACCAACAGGCATGAATTCTCTATCCAGCAAAACTGGCATTCAAAAATGATGGAGAGTTTAAAATATTCACAGATAAACAGAAATTAAGAGAGTATGCCAATAAGAAACCTTCACTTCAAGAAATACTAAGAGAAGTTGTACAACTTGAAAGGAAAAAACAAGGAAGAGAGAGTTGGAGGAGAGATAAAAAACAACTAAAAAGACAAACACAGAAACAAAGCAACATATGACATACATTAACCCAATGAAAATATGGCTGAAGTAAGGAATTCGTTGCGCGTAATAACACTGAATGTTAATGGATTAAACTAACCTCTCAAGAGACACAGATTGGTAGAATGGATAAGGAAATATGATCCATCTATATAATGTCTACAGGAGACCCACCTTTGACCCAGAGATTCAAGGAGGCTGAATGTGAATGGCTGGAAAACAATTTTATAAGTTAAGAATAGCCAAAAAAGGGCAGGAATAGCTATTCTAATATCAGACAAAATAGACTTTAAATGCAAAACTATTGTAAGAGACAAAGATGGACACTATATATTAGTAAAAGGGATAATCTCTCAAGAAGAGAGAACAATCATAAACATTTATGCACCTAATCGGGGTGCCTCAAAATACATGAGGCAATCTCTGGAAAAGCGAAATGGAGAAATAAATGCCTCTAAAATTATAGTGGGGGACTTTAACACACCATTATCATCATTATACTGGACATCTAGACAGAGAATCATTAAAAAAACAAAGACTCTGATCAATACATTATAGAACCTGGACTTAATAGACATATACAGAACACTACATCGAAATAAAGCAGAATTTACATTCTTCTTGAGTTCACATGGTTCATACTCCAAGACAGACCACATGATAGGCCACAGAACGACTCTCAATGAATTCAGAAGGTTTGGGATTATAAAAAGTAATTTCTCTGACCACAATGGAATGAAATTGGAAATCACTAAGGGCCAGAGAAACAGATTAGGCACAAAGATATGGAAGTTAAACAATATACACTTAGACAAACAGTGGGTCAAGAAGGAAATCTCAGAAGAAATCAGTAACTATCTTGAAATTAATTAAAATTACAACACAACATATCAACACCTATGGGATGCAACCAAAGCTGTTCTGAGAAGGAAGTTCATAGCCATAAATACATATATTAATAAAGAAGAAATATCTAAAATTGAAGACATAACTGCACACTTGGAGGAACTGGAAGAACAACAACAAACTAAACCTAAAGGAAGTAGAAAGAAGGAAATAACAAAGACTAGAGCAGAACTAAAAGAAACAGAGAATAAGAAAGTACTAGAAAAAATAAACAAAACCAAAAGCTGGTCCTTCGAGAAGATCAATAAAATTGACAAACCCTTAGCCAGACTAACTAAGAAAAAGAGAGAACAGATGCAAATACACAAAATAAGGAATGAGCCAGGGGCTATCACTACTGACCCCACAGAAACAAAGAGTATTAAGAGTATCATACGAGGATATTTGAAAAATTATATGCCAACAAGAATGATAACCTAGAGGAAATGGTCAAGTTTCTAGAAACTCACAAACAGCCTACTTGATGAAAGAAGAAATTGATGAACTCAACAGTCCAATTACAGGTAAAGAGATAAGACTCAGTCATCAAAAAACTCCCAATTAAGAAGAGCCCAGGACCAGCTCGCTTCAGAGCTGAAATTTACCAATATTCTGAAAAGAGTTAAGACCAATCCTGCTTAAGCTCTTTCAAAAAATAGAAGTAGAGGGAATATTGCCTAACACATTCTACAATGCCAACATTACCCTAATACCAAAACCAAACAAAGATACCACAAGAAAGGAAAATTACAAACCAATTTCTCTAATGAACCTAGATGCTAAAATTCACAACAAAATAGTTGCTAATAGCATTCAACAACATATTAAAAGGATTATACACCATGACTAAGTTGGTTTCATCCCGGGTATGAAAGGATAGTTAAATATAAGATAATCAATCAATGTAATATACCACATAAACAGATTGAAAGAAAAAAATCACATGATCATCTCTATAGATGCAGAAAAATCATTAGACAAAATACAGCACTCTTTCTTGATAAAAACACTGCAAAATATAGGAATGGAAGGAAACTTTCTGAATACAATAAAGAGTATATATGAGAAACCCAAAGCTAACATCATCTTCAATGGTGAAATCCTATAAGCCTTTCCTCTGAGATCGGGAACAAGACAAGGATGCCCACTATCACCACTCCTATTTAACATTGTCTTAGAAGTAGTTCCTCATACACTGAAGCAAGATAGTGATATAAAAGGCATACAAATTGGAAAAAAAGAAGTAAAAATTTCATTATTTGCAGATGACACGATCCTATACATAGAAAGCCCAAAGAAATCTACAACAAAGCTTCTAGAACTTATAAAGAGCTCAATAATGTTGCAGTGTATAAGATCAATGCTAAAAAAATCAGTAGCATTTCTGTACACCAATAACGAGCAATCTGAGGAGGAAATCAAGAAAAAAATACCATTTACAATAGTAACAAAAAGAATGAAATACCTAGGAATAAATTAAACTAAAGATGTAAATGACTTATATACAGAAACTACACAACACTGTTAAAGGAAATCAAAGAAGACTTAAATAAATGGAAGAATATTCCCTGTTCATGGATAAGAAGACTAAACATCATGAAGATGTCTATCCTACCCAAACTAATCTACAGATTCAATGTAATCCCAATAAAAATCAACACTGTATTTTTTAAGGAACTGAAAAAACTAACTACAAAACATATTTGGAAAGGTAAGAGGCCCCGAATTGCCAAAGACATATTGAAAAAGAAAAATGAAGTTGGAGGTATTACATTACCTGACTTTAAAACATACTACAAAGCTACAGTGGTCAAAACTGCATGGTATTGGCACAAGGATAGATATACTAAACAATGGAACCGAATTGAGAGTTCTGATATAGATCCTTGCATATACAGTCATCTGATATTCGACAAGGCCACCAAGCCCACTCAGTTGGGAGTGAATGGCCTCTTTAACAAATGGTGCTTGGAGAACTGGATATCCACAAACAAAAGAATGAGAGAGGAATATCATCTCACACCTTATGCTAAAATCAACTCAAGATGGATCAAAGATCTAAATATAAGAGCCAAAACCATAAAGACCTTGGAAGATAATGTAGGGAAGCATCTACAAGACCTTGTAATAAGAAATGGTTTCATGAACTTCATACCCAAAGCACGAGAAGCAAAAGAAAAAGTAGTTAAATTGGATGTCCTCAAAATAAAAAACTTCAAATGACATTATTAAGAAAATAAAAAGGCAACCTATGCAATGGGAGAAAATATTTGGCAACTATATATCTCATATATAAAGATACTCTACATATATAAAGTATATATGTATATATACATATGTATATGTATATATAAAGAAATTCTACACCTCGAAAATAAAAAGACAAACAACCCATTTAAAAAATGGGCAAGTGACCTGAAAAGACACTTCTCCAAGGAAGAAATACAAATGGTTAAAATGCACATGAAAAAATGCTCGACATCGCTGGCTATTAGGGAAATGCAAATCAAAACTACCACGAGTTACCATTTTACACCCATCAGAATGGCAGCTATTAAAAAAACAGCAGACTATAAGTGTTGGAGAGGATGTGGAGGAACAGGAACCCTCATCCACTGCTGGTGGGATTGTGGAATAGTCCAGCCACTGTGAAGGAGAGTTTGGCAGTTCATCAGAAAACTAACAATAGGTCTTCTGTATGATCCGGTGATTCCACTGCTAGGTATATACTGAGAAGAATTGAATGAAAAGACACGAACAGATATATGTACACCAATATTCATAGCGGCATTGTTCTCAATTGTCAAAAGTTGGATTCAGCCTCAGTGCCCATCCACAGATGAATGGATAAACAAAATGTGGTATATACATACAATGGAATATTACTCAGCTGTAAGAAGGAATAAAGTGCTAACACATGGAATAACATGGATGAATCTTGAAGACCTTATTTTGAGTGAAGCAAGCCAGGTATTGAATGATGAACAGTATATGACCTCACTGATTTGAATTGAGGAAAGTGAGCAGTCTCTAAGAACCAGTGTCTGAAAGATAGGTTAACAAGGGAGAGAAAGAGAAGAGAGTGTTTTGAGACATCACCCATATGGACATAATCTATGGTAAAGTGATAGATTATAGTTGCATATTGAAGGATAGTAAAAGTGGGTAGTGACATTACTGGGTTTGGTGGTGCAGTGTTGACAGGTGGGTATATTAGGAAGAGCAGGTTAGAATAGCCAGGATACTGGAGGATAGAAGGCAGGGGGACAAGGTGAACATGGGATTTGTGGGTATGATGTTGAAAGTGCAGGAGTGGGAATGCTCTTATGGCAGAATGACAAGGTAGTGTCACTGGATTAAGGTGTAGGTTGGAGGGGCTTTCAGGTAGGGGTGCATCTGGAGTAGGCTTCTGGGGAGTGTGTGAGTGTTCATCTTGTCACAATGTGTTGTGTCAGGGAGTGGGACCCACATAGTGAGAGGCAAGTAGATGGATCCCCATCTTTAGGAGGACCGATTCACCCAGAAACAGACAGGTGGGTGTCTCTTAGGTGCAAGGGTGGATCTTAATAGGAGAGGATAATCAGCATGTCAAGACCTCTTGTTGCATGTCACAATGAATCTTGCCATTCAATGAGTCAAGACAGGAGAGTGTCATGTGCCCCAGGCGGAGGGGGAGGAAGGAACAGAAAAGATCAAACAGGAGGTATTTAGTGGTCATGGGAGATGTTTTTCATTACCTTGCAATAATGGAAACAGGACATGGTAAATATCATCAAAAATTATTAAACTGTACCGTCTAAATTATAAACCATACTGTTAACCATTGACAATGTTTAGTAGCTATTTTTCACTATGTATATAACAGTTATAACAATGCTAACATCCACATAAAAAAGGTTTTAATATGGGGTGAGGAAAGGGGAAGGAGGCTGGGCATATGAACGTCTCTAGTATTCTGCGTGTGACTTTTCTGTGACCTGAAACTTCTTTTAAAATTAAATGAAAATTCAGGAGACACTGGGGAGTGAGAGGGGCTGGTGCCACAGTATAGACTAGACACCTGATAATGCAGTGATAAAAGGAAAAATGTTTAAATGTTTATTTATTTTTATTTATTTTTATTTTTTTAATTTTATTTTAAATTTTTTATTTATCTTTTTTCAAATTTTTCGTTTTTTCCCATTTTCTGAATATCACAATTCTTTAAGTTTATTTTTAGTGTTTTTTTTAAGTTTCCATGTATTTTATCTCTTATATTTAAACTTATCTTTATTATTTCTTTTTCCTATTAATTGTATTTGGCTATTATAAGGGCTTTACCTTCAAGGAAGATTTGGATCACAGAAGGGTTACAGAGGGGGCAGGAGAGGATCATTGGTGGGGGGTTGTCTGCGATGGGGGTTTCATGAGAGGAAGTTCACCTAAATATACATAAAAGATATATAAAATTGTTTAAGTGATCAAGGGGTGGGGCATGGTCACAGTGGGTAGACAATCACTCAATAAATGAGGGAATACTGAATTCCCAGCCTGGAGAGCTCTGCCACATTCTCCAAGGGAGTAGCAACAGTCCCCCAAGTGCAGGGGCAGTGTCTGGTAAGGGAGGATGGTCCACTGAAGGGTTTTTGTTATTGATGACTAGCCTTATGAGTCTTTGCTTTTGTAATTGAAACTTAGCCTACTGCTATGGAGTGCCTAAGGGTTGCCACCTGAGAGCCTCCTTGTTGCTCAAATGTGGCCTCTCTCTAAGCCGAACTCAGCATATGAATGCATTACTTCCCTCCCAGCCTGTGACATGATCCCAGGGATAAGCCTCCTTGGCAACGAGGGATTAATACCAAGTGCCAGCTGACAATATGACTGGAAAAAGACCTTGAATAAAAGGGTAAAAAGGTAAAGACAAATGAGTTCATGTCGCTAAGAGACTTCAAAGAGAGTTGGGAGGTCATCCCTGAGGTAACGCTTACGCATACCTCAGTAGGATCTCATAGAACACCAAAGTGGATATGATCCCACACAGAGGGGCTCCTGAGGGCGCAGGAGACATCCAGGGCCAATATAAGGGGGAATAGCTCCAGAGATTGATGTCTTATCTGTGGGCTTTACTTTGGAATCTGTGCTCCTGAGAGTGACAGAGTTGGACTCAAATAAGTCCTCCCTGCACATGGTCCATCAGTCCTTTCTATTCAAACCTATATGTGATGCTGGAGTTTGTAGGTGAGCATCCAGAGACTGGAGCCTCTGGCTTGCCCATGTGCCAGCTGTTCCTGGATTCTCGGCGGAGCTGCAATTCCTACTTTACAGGTCAATGAACTCACCCAAGTCACCTGGTGAGGAGACGATGTTGGACAATGGTCATCCCAGGGAATGGAGAGAGTCTACAACTGCAGGCAGGATAATCCTATCCACCGTATCCATAGGATATAAGTCCCTTCTCACTTGGAGGTGGAGTGGACATCACCATCCCAAAATCCTCAGGATTGGGGGAAGAGCTATGGAATAGAGTGGACTTAATGATATTCTGTTGTAGACATATTGTGATTCGAGCACTGGAAGAAATTAAAACAGTGAGGTGGAGCCAGTGGCCACTGGATGCTTTTGGGACAGTGAAGGGAAAAGCAGTCGCAATACACGTGCTTTTTCAAGACTTGGGAATTATCCTGAGTGACATTACAATGACAGATATGGACCATTTTACGTCAACAAATAGCATGCAGATCTGTGTGGGAGAGAGTGTGGTCTACAATGTGAACTATGTTCCAAGCTTGGTGGCAAAGCCCCAGCATGTGCATATCCATTGCAGGTGATGAACCACACAAATGAAAGATGTTTATGTGGGATGTCATTGGAGGTGTGGGAGGTGGGGAACATGGGAATCCCTGTAATTTTTGTGTATCATTTATGTAATATAAGCATCTTTTTAAATATAAAAAAATATATATCTGCAAAAGGAAAACGAGAACAATGAGATGACACCATGGCAATACAAATACAAGTTGATTTATTGACATAAAAAAAAAGTTACCACCAAACCCAAAGTCACATAGATTTTTCCTATATTTTATTCAATAAATTTTATAGTTTTGAAATTTCACTTAAGTCAAATTATTTTGAAAGTAGTGTTTTTGCATCAGGTAAGTTTGTGTCTATGTTCATTTTTTTTTATAAATGTCCAAGTGTTCCATCACCACTTGTTGAAAGACATCCTTCTTGAATGAAATTGCCTTCACTCCTTTGGCAAAAAGCAGTTGACTATATTTGCAAAAATCTATTTTTGGGCTTTCTATTATGCTCCATTTATCTTTGTGTGTATACTTTCACTCTTATCATGTAGTCCTGATTAATGTAGGTTTACTACAAATCTTAAATAAGGAAATGTGAGTTCTTCAACTTTGCTCTTCATCAGGGTTTTGTAGGCTTTTTTATGTTTAGAAATAGATTTTTCTTTTCTATAAAATTGTCTGGTGAGTTTTATATTAAAATAGTATTTCATGTATAGGCCAAGTTCACAAAAATTGACATCTTAAAAATTTTGAGTCTTTTCATCATGAAAAAGCAATAATTTTTCATTTATTTAGATTTTCTTTTGTTTCTTTAAACAGAATTTCATGATTTCCTGCATACATATCACACCTATATATTTCTTATTTTTGTTGCTGTTTTAAATAATAGCATTTACTTACTTTTAATTCAGATTACAATTTTTCATTCTTGACATACAAGAAAGCAAGTGACTTTTGTATATTTAGCTTGTACTTTATTTCTTGTGATCACAATGCATTCCATTCAAGGTCTGAGATTGTTGCCTCTATTTCTGTTTGAATTTACTAAAAATATGGTATAAGTTATCTGAACCCAAAATTCAGTGATCCAGTGAGAGTGTGGGGAGAAGATAAAAGGACACCAATAAATTGTGATCTCAAAGATAACTGTGCTGTGCTTGGTTGGTTGAGAGGGGGTGTCTGAGCCTACCTTTTCTGACCAACTGGCCCCTTAGACACTGTATGAAATGACTAGGTTTTCACCTTCACTGAAACTGGCTTTGCATCCATGGTGAGTACAAGTTCTTTCTTCCTCAAGCAGTAATTCACAGGGGTGTGCTCCTGGCTTTGGGACAACTCAGAGATAGTGGTGTGTAAGTAGTGAGTAAAAAGCTTACAGTTTGTGAACCTGATACTGAAGGGGGAATTTTGCCTTGTTAGATATGTTTATTTTAAATAGTAAGCACAGAACTTTTCATTTTCTGAAATAATTCCATGCATTTAATTCTTAACTTTATCATACAATATTTTACAAAAGGATTCATTTATTGCAGGCTTTATGGCTGGAAATCATAGCATGTTATAGTATTTACTGCTTATTAGGGTTGTTTCTGGGAGAAATCCTGATATAGATTCAGAGAGAAAGGAGACACATATACAATTGTGAAATGTATGCACAAAATTTTGGGACCTTCTTGGCACATGAATTGGGAGACATGATTAGTGTCTGAGACATTTTGCATTATGAGGCTAAAGGGAAAATGTGCATCACTATATACATGATTTTAATAATTTTTCAGTAGTTTATTTTTCCTCAGGGCACTAAAGTAGTTGAAAAATTCAAAGGTATACATATTAAATCTCACAATAATTTAATTTTAAATAGATTATTTATATTCAAAACAAATTGCACTAAAATTTTTACAATCTTGGTTTTAATGTTAACAAACTCATCAATGTTTTAAAATTTTACTAATTAACTAAATTTATTTTAACTTTTAAAAGACTTTTGATATTATTTGTTTATTTATTTCTCCCCACCCCTTGTTGTTTGTGCTCACTGTGTCTGTTTGTTGTGTGCTCATCTTCCTTTTTTAAGAGGCACCAGGAACTGAACCAGGGCCTCCTATGTAGGAGGGAAGTGCCTAATCACTTGAGCCATCTCCAATTCCTACTTTGTAGTGTCTCTCATTATGTTTTCCCTCCTTGTGTCTCTTGTTTCATCTTGTTGCATCAGCTTGCTATGCCAGCCCATCCCTGCACCTTGCTGTCTTAGTCATCTTCTTTAGGAGGTACCAGGAACTGAACCTGGGACCTCCTATGTGGTATGTGGGAGCTCAATTGTTTGAGCCACATCTGCTTCCCTGTTTTCATTTTAAAGAATCGCTACAATAATAGGGTGGGTTGGGGGAAAACACTTTGTTAATAGTAATATTTTGAGGATGCTCTTTAATTATTAGTTAAAAAGATTTCACAATAATGCAAGGTATTAGTGGTAGGATGAGGTATGAGAGTACTGTATGATTTTATGTATATTTGTTTTGTAAGTTCACAGCTATTACTATACACTTGTTTACATATGTTTATGTATGAGTGATATACTTCAATAAATTAAAATATAGGAATTCTATAGCTGACAAATTATTATGAAAATGTAACAAAACTTCAGTATTTTAAAATTAATTACTCTTTACTGAAATGTCTTTTGCAGGACCCAACTGTTACTGGTAGTGTTTAAAAAACTACATTTACAAATTTGGATAAGATTGTATTAAACAAAATTGTTAATTGTTTTCACAATGGTGATTTTTACAAAAATATAATGATATTGTATCTGTTTAAAGTGACCTAATTTCAAATTTATTCAGGATATAAATAATTGAAAAGGAAGCAAAATTATCTCCTTTTATAGATGTCATGATCTTATATGTTGATAATTCTAAAGAATCCACAAATAACATCAGAGGTGATAATTCATCAAAAGTGCAGTATACAAGATCAATGGGCAAAATCCAATTTTATTTCTATAAGCTGGCAATAGACAATCTGAAAATGAAATTATGAAAATAATTCCATTTAAAATAGCATGAAAATAATTATATGCTTAAGGATAAATGTAGACAAATAGGTGCAAGGTATGTACAGTGAAAACTACAAAACATTGCTTAAAGTAATTCAAGAAGACTTAAATAAATAGACAAACTGTACTCATGGACTCAAAGACTTGATAATGTTAAGAAGCAACACTTCTGGTCTACATATTTAATGAATCCCCATCAAAACTCCCAATGACCTTTTGAAAAATTAGAGAAAAAGATCTTAAAATGTATATGAAATTGTAAGGGAAACAAAATAGCAAATACAATCTTGAAACAGAAGAACAAAGTTGAGAACCCACATTTCACTATTTCAAAGTGTTTTACAAAGCAACACTAATCATAACAAGATGTTACTGGCAAAAGGATAGGCATAGAATATAGACCAATGGGTTAGAATTGAGAGTCCAGAACTAAACCCACTCTTCTATGTTCAATTGATTTTTGACAAGGTGACAAGACCATTTGATGGAGAAGGAATAATCTCTTCAATAAATGGTGCCACTACAAATAGATATTCTCAGGCAAAATAAACTAATTGGACCCCTACCTCACACCATATACAAAAATTAACTCAAAGTGGACCAAAGACCTTAATATAAGAGCTAAAACTATAAAACGCTTAGGAAAAAATATAGGTGTTAAATCTTTAACACTGGGGATTTGGGAATAGATTCTTAGATATGACAAAATTCAAATATTTTTTTAATTACGTGAACTGGGCTTCATCCAAATTAAACTTTTTTTTTTTTTAGCAAAGAACACTATCAAGAAAAATAGTCAATAAACAGAATGGGACAAAATGTTTGCAAATGATATACCTGTTAAAGGTCTAATATCCAGAACGTATAAAGAACCTTGTCATCCCAAGAGAAAGAAGATAAACATCCCCATTGAAAAATGTTCAGAGGACCACGATAGACATTTCTCCAAAAACAATAGAAAGTGACCAAAAAACACATTTGAAGGTGCTTAATTTCATTAGACTTTAGAGAGATGTTAATGAAAATTAATGAGGTATTTTTACTAAATAAAAAATTAAAATAAGCATAGATTAAACACTACAAAGAGTGAAACTTCGTGTTATCTATAGTGCAATTATAATAATATTTTTTCATCAGTTATAACAAAGGTAACACACCAATGTACAATATTAATGATTGGGAAATCTCTGTACTGGAGGGATATATGGGAACTCCGTATTTTCTGCATGTTTTTTCTCATAAGCCTAAAAATTCTCTAATAAAAAGATGAGAAAAATTATGATAAAATATTCTTGCTTTTTGTTGTTTCTTTTGAACAATTAACAGTGGAGGGCCAAGACAGCACAATAAGGCAATTAAATGAAACCAAACATTTGTCATTATTCATAGATGAAAGGACTGTCTCAATAGAAAATTTTAAAAACCATAAAAAATTTTTGTGAGATATAAAATGGCCTATATTTGTTGTTGTGGGAGAGAGTGTGGTCTACAATGTGAACTATTGTCCATGCTTAATGGCAAATACCCAGGATGTGTTTATCAATTGCAATTAATGTTCCACACTAATGAAGGATGTTTATGTGGGAGGTTGTGGGAGGTGTGGGAGGTGGGGCATATGGAAATCCCTATATTTTTTGTGTAATGTTTATGTACTCTAAGTATATTATATATAAAAAAAAAATAAAAACAATTTTGGGAGAGTTTAATATACATATAAAATACAAAAATCAATTGCATTTCTATATACCATCTTCAAATAGACCTTTTCAGAGGAGTTAGGTTAAAACAGGACACTATAAGGAAAGACTGGGATTCTGGTAGGCTAGAAAAAGGAGAAATAATATTATTATTAGCTAGATGGAATATATCACGATGGGCTCACTTAGCAGATAATTTGGGTTGACTCTATTAACAGAAGCAGCCTGAATAGTACAAATTCTTTGCTAGATTAGTTAGCTGAAACCTGACACAATGATCACCAATAGAAATGACTTATTAGATTTATTAGAGAGGACTCTGCTAACCTTTCCTAACAGTGTTCATTGTGGAGAACAAGTCCTCCCATCACTGAAACATTGGAAAAATAATTAAAGGGGGAAGAATGGGGATTGGAACCAAGAATTGTTATATGACCATGATAATGACATATTACTATTAGATATACACATGGAGATGTCAAGTAATAAAGCTAAGAGTTATTGAGTACATACACTGGTGCCATGCATCCTTCTAAGTGTTTTTTGTTTCTTAAACTATTTGGTCTGCATGAAAACCACGTGAGGAATATATTATTATAATTCACATTTTACACAAGAAGAAGCTGAGACAAATAGAGTTTAGCCGACAATCAAATATCTGAGTCTGAACCTCAGAAGAGCTGGCATGGATGAAGATTTAAACAGACAGCCATGCACTTAATGAGGCAAAATAGAGAGAGATGTTAATGGAAAGCAGAGACCTAAGCACTGAGTCCTCAGGTCAGCTGATATTTAGAAGCCTGTCAGAAGATCTGGAGATGTGCAATGCCATGGCATAGTTATGGGCATTTAGTCAATGACAGTAGAATATAACAACTTACAGATCTGCTAATTTTTCATAATGTTAAATTGCCACCCTGGCTCTCTGCTTTCCCAAAATTAGAACAAGAAAATGTACATATTATACAGCTTTCAGATATTCAGTGTGCACTAAAAATTTTCTGTAATGCTTGAGTTATTTTTTTTCTTGAAATACTTTGTGCATTTAAACTCACAGCCAGACCAAGGCCCCTCAGTACAAGCACATCCCACAGTGTGAGTGGCAGAAACATAACTGTCTGTCTCCAAAGCAAAGAGAAGAATAGAACATTTATTTTGTGAAGTGTCAATAGTATTTTTTCTATCACTTCATTCTACAAGTCCTTTTCTCATTTTAATTAATTCTAAATTGCATTTGGAATAGTGTCAATTTATTATTTTTGCAGATGAAATAAATGAAGCTGTGCAAAGTTAAGAATCCCAAAAATATTAATTCATTCATTCACTCAACAAATATTTTGGGGTGCTTTCTAGGTGCCAGGCACAATGTACATACCAGACATACACTGACAAGCAGAACAGATAAGTTTTGTCCTCATGGGAATTCAATTATGTGGAGATGACAGATGAAAAACAAACAAAATATCACATCATCTAATATAATATAAGTGAAGGATGCATGTTATTTTAGTGGCATCCCAAGTTGTGTCTCCCTCACTAAATGGCCTCTCTTTACTGTGTCAAAAGTGTAAGTAAAATCTTTGAAAAGACTCCATGTGGTCATTTTATATGAAAAACACATTTCATTTCAGTTACAGTTGGTAGTTTCTTATACACTGCTTTGTCAGCTTTTAGTTTTGAATGTAATTTTACAGCTGACAGTAAGACACAAAGGCAAATCCTACTTGTTAGAACATGAGCAATACACATTGTGGAAGTATGAGGAACTAAGCAGTACTTTCAGTGACTTCCAAGGCAAGGTGTGAGGGTGGAGACATCATGAGGAATGGAGGGGAGTTATTCCTCTCCCCATCTGCTCTTTGCATCCTTCCCTGTAGATTTTGAGAAAATTGAAACCTCTCCTTTTTCACCCTGCAACTTTTAAGAGAATCAATGGAATTTTTTTCTGCGTGGCCTTTTGAAATTACATAGCAAGATAATGTATTAAAACTTCAACTGAATGTGAAATATTCCTCTACTTGTCATCTTTCCTATCCAAAGGAGGTACTTAGGCTCTGCAAGGCAGAAGCTGCCAAAAATGCATGGCTCTACAGGTCTGTTTCAAAATCAGCTCATTGAAGTGGTCTCACTGAGTGAAATGAAGGAGTAAGTGGGTTGGAGTGGGAAAGGAGAGCCCTAGATGTTGGGAAGGGATGGGGCCATGCTTGTTAATACTGTCCTGGAGTAGGTGGCAACAATTCAGAGTGAAATGGGGGGCCTAGGGAGCCAAATCCCCTAATGGTGCTTTCAACCATGACAAGCTGCTCATGCTCAAGCAAGGCATGGAAGCAGCAGAGCCAGTGCTTCAGGAAAATCAAAAAGGCTTGGACAGGTGGTGTGTTGAGGCTCTTCTCCAATGCCTTGATACTTCATTATATCCTGGAGATAATTGCAGAACAATAGGCAGTGGGGGCACCCTAAGTAGAAATAATGATGTTTTCCACCATTTGGTAAGCAGGTATCTCCAACATGGAGTTTTATTTAAAGACATATCATGCATAAAATTCTTTACTGCACATATAATTTTATGCACAGATTTTCTCATACAAATATTTATCATTAATCCACCCATTCAGTAAATAAAGATTTACTATATAATGTCTACATGTAAGATGTTATGCCAGACACTCTTGAAAATGAAATGTCTAGAATTTCCCTCAACATTTGGAGAGAAACAGGGCCTGGTTAAAAACTGTTTTAGTTAGGGGAGTAGGTAGAGGTCAGTGATTGAATGCCTGATTCCCATGTATGAGATCCTGGTTTCAATTCCTGGTACCTCCCTTTAAAAAAGTGTTTTACTTATCTTTTGCTGTGTAGCAAATGAACCCCAAATGTAGAGGCTTACAAACAACAATCATTTACTGCACTCGTGGCTTTACAGATTGGCAGTTTGAGATTCTTCTGGCCTGGCCCAGGCTCAGCTGCAGTCAAATGGACTTGCACACATATCTTCAATCTGATGCTAGTTAAGCTGGTGGCCAGTTGGTTAAAAATCAACCCAACTGCAACAGTGCACCCTTCCTCTGTATGGTCTCTTTCATCAAGCAAGCCAGTCATGACTCATTCACATGGATTTCAGTCCTCAGAAAGCATGAAGAGGGCAACTCCAGTTACAATTCTCTATTTTTTATCTGGTTTGCTACTGTCCCAATGACTAAAGCAATCATAATATTCATCCAGTTTGAAGGGTGGAGAAAGTCTCCTGCTCTGGATAAAAGTACCTGAAATGTCACATTAGAAGGCATAGATAGGCACAGAGAGAGGAAGAATGCATGGCCATTTTTTTTGCAACCAACTATAACAAAGTAATAAAATTGAGCATCTTTCAAGCAATGTAAATTGTTCAGTGCTGTGGAATACCCAGCAGAGTGGGAAATTCTACAAAAAGTAATTCCAATAAGATTTAAACCGGGAAATCATGTTTTAACTAAATTTATAAAATATAAATATAAATGGATGGTTAGGAGGTGGAAATGGCACAGGACATTCTGGAAACCCAAAGTATTCCCCTGAGGCCATAGTGCATTGTGTGAGAAAAGTCTGAGGAGGTAGGTAGGCCACTGTGGCATTTTTCTACATTGATGAGGAAGCATAGATCTCCATATTTCTCTTGTGTTTTCCAGCCACTTGTCCCTTTTCTACTTTTTGATACAAATCAAGCCAATCTCTTCACCAGATGATAGATTTTATTGTGTCCTAGTTGTCAGGTACCATCGTACTCCACACCCACAACTTTCTTAAATCCTTCCTCAAATGTTTTCCACAATTTTCTAATTCTCCTTTTCAAAATAGCCTCCAGAATGAATACAGAGTATTGACTCAAGCAAACGGCAGTGTATTTTTACTAGAAAATACTCCTAAACCTCCTAGACATCTCCCCTGAAGCATGACGAATGCTACAGTGGGGGATAATTGCATGCTCTGAATAGATTAAACACAAAAATCTAGTTAGGACACACTCAGTAAGCTTTGACCTAACCATAACAATAATAACAGCAAACATTCACATGGTCTTATTCTGTACCAGCCATTCACTGTTCACAGTGTTCACATATATTAACCTATTTCATCCCAACTGCAACAGTATGAGATGGAAAAAGTACTCCCTATTTTACAGATCAGGGAAGTAAGGCATAGAGAGTTCAAGTGAAATGTCCAAGATCACAGGACTGGTAAAGGGTGGAACTGGGCCCCAAATACAGGAGCTTGGCTGGGATCAACGCTCTTAAATATCATGTGTCTCTGAGGCAGGGTGAGCAAGGGCAAAGGAAGGGGAAGAAAGCCTTCAAGTCAGAGGGAAGAGCCTGTTTAAAGACTCAGAAGCAAAGGGAACTGAGAGTGGTTCTGAGTGGACATTTTGTGAACAGGGTTAGAGAAATAGGTTTCAACAAGAGTCTAATGAGAGATTTGGGAGAAATCAGCAATCCATCATAGTTAGTTATCATTCTCTGCAACCCCATCACTCTACCCACAAAGGATGGCACCTCTTTGAGAGCAGGGAGAAGTTTCCATTTATTTTTCTTATAAAATCTGTCTCCCCACAACCAATCTCCTGCTTCAGCAATTGTCCAATATTTCATATTGTCATTTTAGGACCAAACATGGCCCATGGAACTTATCTATGACACTGATGATGTCACACAAGGGTTATGGGAAGTCTTGGCAGTTATTCAGTTTCCAACAGTTCTTCTATGAGGTTGACAGTCTGAAATCTGCCTGTGGGAGAGCAAATTTGGCTACCAATTGATGGATATTCAGGGCTAAATTAGAGTCCCTAACTTGGAAGAGGTTGGGACATCACATACAACTAGGATGTGAGATAAAAATACTTCAAAGGTTGTTCTTGGTTCACATTCAGCCAGACAAGGTAAAACAGTGATTTTGGATGAAGAAGCCTTTCTCTAGGCCTTTAGGTAAGGATGGAAGGAAAATTGTCTCTGATTGATGGGAGCTGGATTTCAAGGGGTCTGATTTCTTCTGGGTCAGATTTCTCCTGATTTTTCTTGGACCTGATTTCCCCTTGGATAGAAGAAAGAAAATAGAGTTTGGATTGAAGGTATGAAGCTCACTGAGACTTTCACTTAAAAAAACTAACTATCAATTAGTAGTCAATTAACATAGGAATGAATAAATGAAGTGTAAATGAATGAGCAAACACAATATTTCTACTCTGAGTCCGAGGGGCTTTCCAGAATAGGTATATAAAAGTTACACAATATTAGGACTGTAATTTAACTGTTTTAAATTGATGGAAAAGGAGGAACAAAGAGGAAACTGGGGTATATGTGTGTGGGCCAGGAAAGAGTGGTAGAGAGATTTGTACTTCATTTTCATTACATATTTTAATTAGGTTGAATGCATCTTCTTTGTTAGAGAAGTTGTGAGTTTACAAAGCAATCATGCATCACATAAAAGATTTCCATACAGCCCCCATCAATCATATCTTGCATTGTTGTGTAACATTTTTTATAATTGATAAAAAAAACATTCAAATACTACTAACAATAGCCCATAACTTATATTAGGTGTATTTTTCCATAAACCACCCTATTTTTAATACCATGTATTAGTATTTTACATTTATTATAATGCATTAAGGAATGCTCTTATATGTGTAGTGTTAATCATGTTCCATCACCCACCTCAGGGTTCACTGTGTTATACAATCCCATGCCTTGTAAAATTCATCCAAAAATCTATACTCAATGACCCTCAGTTTCATCACAGAGTTTTGCTTTTCTCCCCACAGTCAGTTTTAGAACATTGTCTACTTCAAAATAGACAGATCCCCTACCCACTTATATGCTCCCATTGTTGACCCTAGGCATTGATATAGTATCTTTGTTGTCCTTGATGCAACAATATTATAATATTATGGTTTTCTGTAGTCCATAAGTCACATTAGTTGTATTATCCCATGTATTACGATATTAACACCTTGAAATAGTGATGTATATTTGTTCTAGTTCATAGAAGAACATTCTTGTATTTGTGCTATTAGCCACAATCCTAATCCACCACCAAACTCACTATGTTATACAATCCTCAAATTCTCCTCTAGGTTTCTTTCTATTGACTTCAACATCCCTAGATTACCCCTTTCAGCCATGATCACATTTATAAATCAGAAGTTAGTTATACTCCCTATAATGTGTTAACATGAACTCAATCAATTTCTAAACATTTACAATCAACCTTAAAAATTTTACACACATTAAGTATCAGCTCCACTTACCAATACATGTTCTATCTCCAAGTGACTTATACTCTAGATTTTTAATCCATGTGTTTACATGTTGTATTTATTTCATATTAGTGAAACCGCACAATATATGTCTTTTTGTGTTTGCCTTATTTCACTCAGCATATTGTCCTCAAGGTACATCCACATTGTCATATGCATGCTGATATCATTTCTTATTACAGCTGAAGAGTATTCTACTGTATGTATATACCACATTTTGTCTGTCCATTCATCAGCTGATGTATACTTGGGCTGGTTCCATATTTTAGCAATTGTGAACAATTCTGCTATGAACATCATTGTGCAAATGTCAGTTGACATTTTTGCTTTCAGTTCTTCTGACTATATTCCTAGTAATGGGATTTCTGAATCATACAGCAGTTTTGTATTTAGCTTCTTGATGTACTACCAAACTGTCTTCTAAAAAGGCTGAACCATTTTACATCCCCACCAATAGTGAATGAGTGTTCCTACTCCTCCACATTATCTCAAGCACTTGTAGTTTTCTGATTTTTATATAATGGCCATTCTATAAGGTGTGAAATGATACCTCATTGTAGTTTTGATTAGCATTTCCCTACTAGCTAGTGATGTTGAACATTTCTGCATGTACTTTTTAGCTATTTGTATTTCCTCTGTGGAAAAAAAAGGCTATTCAAGTTTTTGCCCATTTTTAAGTTGGGTTGATTACCTTTTTATTAATTAGTTGTATGATCTTTTTATGTACTTTAGAAATTAGATGCTTATCTTATATGTGGTTTTCAAATATTTTCCCCACTGAGTAGGCTGCCTTTCCATATACTTGGCAAAGTCATTTATAGCACAAAAGTATTTAATTATGAGGAGGTCCTATTTATCTTATTTTTTTTCTTTCATTGCTTGTGCTTTGAATGTAATGTTTAAGAAAACACCACTTGCCACAAGATTTTGAAAATGTTTCCCTACATTATTTTCTATGCTTTTTATGGTTCTAGCTTTTACATTTAGTTCTTTGGGACATTTTGACTTGATTTTTGTATAAGATGTTAGATAGGGGTCCTCATTCCTTCTTTTGGATATGGATAGTCAGTTCTCCCAGCACCATTTATTAAATAGACTATTCTGACCCAGCTTGGTGGACATAAAATCACTTGACCATAGATGTGAGGACCTATTTCTGAACTCTCAATTTTGTTCCATTGATCTATATGTCTTTCATTAAGACAGTACCATGCTGTTTTTACAAAAATCACTTGACCATAGATGTGAGGACCTATTTCTGAACTCTCAATTTTGTTCCATTGATCTATATGTCTTTCATTAAGACAGTACCATGCTGTTTTTACCACGGTAGCTAATAATATGATTTAAGTAAGGAATAGAGAGTCCTCCAATTTTGTTCTTATTTTTAAAGAAATTTCTGGCTATATGAGAAACTTTACCTTTCCAAATAAATTTCATAATTGGCTTTTCTATTTTAAAAAAAGGCTTTTGGATTTTTTATTAAGATTGCATTGAATCTGTAAATCAATTTGGGTAGAAATGACATCTTAAAAGTATTTAATCTACCAGTGCATGAACAAGGATTGCCCTTCCATTTATTTAGGTCATCTTTGATTTCTTAAAGGAATGTTTTAGTTTTCTGTTTACTTGACCTTTATGTCCTTGGTTAAGTTTCTTCCTAAATATTTGATTCTTATCACTATTGGAAATGTATTTTTTTCCTTACTTCCTCCTCAGAGTGTTAATTAATATATTATCAAATCACCACTGGTATTTGCATATTAATATTGTATCCTGCCACTTTGATGAACTTCTTTATTAGCTCTATAATTTTGTTTTAGTTTTTTGGCATTTTCTAGATATAGGATATCATCAGCAAATAGTGAATATTTTACTCCTTCCTTTCCAATTTTGTTGCTTTTAATTCTTTTGTTTGTCTAGTTCCTTTCTTAATAAAAACACCCCAAAAGGTAGGAAAATAAGGAAGCTTTCCAAACATGATAAAGTACACCTATGAAAAACCCACAGCTAGCATAGTACTCAATGGGAAAGACTGAAAGTTTTCTTGCTGAGATTGGGAAAAAGACAAAGATGCCCATTGTCACCACTGTTATTCAATATTGTGCTAGAGGTTCTAGCTAGAGCAATTAGGCAAGAAAAAGAAATAAAAGCCATCCAAATAGGAAAAGAAGAAGTACAACCTTCACTCTTATCTGATGATATGATCATATATCTAAGAAATTCTGAAAAATTCGCAAGAAAGCCTCTAGATCAAATAGATGAGTAGAGCAACATGGCTGGATACAAGATTAATATGCAAAAATTAGTATTGTTTCTATACTCAGTTCTTCCAATGATGGTACACAATGCTCTGCTTGTCTCCTGAGCACCCCCAAACAGGGGGTGTATATAGAGCTTTTTTGATTACTAACTGCACTATGGGATGAGCTGGCACTTAGAGATGCCTACTCTTCCACTATCTTGCCTATATCTCCTGAATGCATCTTTTGAGGAATTAAGAAAATAAAATTATTTCAGAGGTTATAGAAGTGGGTGGCATGATGTAGTACAGTATCCCATCATCACTCCAGAGGTCCCTGTCCTTTTGAGCTCCACAGCCCAAACCTGAAGTCAGTCTGAAGGTCTGTTCAGGTCCCTCCCTACATAGCACAGGGCCTATCCTTCTCTTATATCTCCTACCTACCTCTTGCAAAGCACCTAACAACCTATTACAGCATAGTTTCACTTCAGGTTAACAGTATTAATTCCTTGTCTCCCTTTATTGATCTTCTGCTATAATTTTTAGTTCAGTAATCTTTCCCCATTCTTCCCCTCACTCATCTGATGTTCTCCTGTGCTGCCTTCCAGTGACCCAGCCCTGCTTCTTGTTCCATTCCTTTGTCCCTTGTCTGGCCCCTACCACCACCATAAGAGGATCTTCCTCCCTGTCTGAAATTTCTTCCTGGATTTTCATGCTGTCCCTACCCTCTGTCACCACAAAGCTCATGCTTCATTCTGAACACTCTAATCTGTCCTACTTATTTAGAAATCTATGAATACCCTTAGGCTAATATCACTTTGGTTCCACAAACTTTACTTGAGGTTTTTGTGTCATGATCATTTGAGGTTTGTGGAATGAAAGCCTTCAAACATAGACATTCATTTTCTACCTTCTAAATTTCTTATCTTCTAAGTTAGAAATTTTCTAAATTTCTAAATTTTCTACCTTTTCTTTTCTAATTTAAAAATTTGGAGTTCAGAAGTAGAGCCTCATGTATATGGTCAATTGATTTTTTTAAAGCCTGCCAAGTCCACTCATTTCAGGAAGCATTGTCTTTTCAACAAATGGCTCTGGGAGAACTGGATATTGATAGGCAAACGAAAGAAGGACATCTGTCTCACACTACATTCAAAACTTAACTCAAAATGCTTAAAAGACAAATATAAGAATCAGGACTATAAAATGACCAGAAGAAAATATAAGGAAGCATCTTCAGGACATTGTATTAGGCAATGATTTATTAGACTTTACACCTGCAGCACAAGAAACAAAAGAAAAAATAGCTAAATGGGACCTTATGAAAACTGAAAACTTTTTTGCATCAAAGGACCTTATCATGAAAGTAAAAAAGAAAACCTACTCAATGGGAGAAAATATTTGGAAATTACACATCCAATAAGAATTTAGTATCTAGAATACATAAAGAAATCTCTAAAATTCTGATAAAAAGACAAACAACCCATTTAAAAATGGGCAAACTAGTTGAACAGACATTTCTCCAAGGAAAATATATAAATGGCCAAAAAGCACATGAAAAGATCCTCAAACTAATTAGATATTAAGGAAATGCAAATCAGAAACACAATATGATACCATTTCACACCAAATAAAATGACAACTGTTTAAAAAATGGAAAGTTACAAGTCCTTGAGAGCATGTGTAAAAATAGCAACATTCATTGCTGGTGGGAATGTAAAATAATTTCAGTTGCTGTGGAAGACTGGCAGTTCCTCAGAAATTTATGTATAGAATTACCATATGAACTTGTAGTCCCATCTCTAGGTAAATATCAAAATGATTTGAAAGCAGGGCACACTCAATGTTCATGTAGCATTATTTTCAACGTTGAAAGATGAAAGTAATTCCAGTGTCCACCAACCAATGAATGGATAAATAAAATGTGGTATATACATGAAATGGGATATTATTCAGCCACAAAAAGTAATGAAGTTCTCATAAATGTGACAACTTGAATGAACCTTGAAGACCTCATGTTGAGTAAAATAAGCCATATTCAAAAGGAGAAATATTGTTTGAAATAATTAAAATAAGCAAATGCAGAGAGTCAGAATCTATAATATGGGTTACCAGGGTCTGAGGTGAGGGTAGGGAGTTAGGAGTAATGCTTAAATTGTAGAGTTCTAGTAAGGTTGATGGTAAAGTTTTGGTAATGGATGGTGGTGATGGTAGTACAACATTATGAATGTAATTAACAGCACTCAACTATATATATGAATACGATTAACAGGAGAAATTTTAAGTTGTTTATATGTAAAAAATAATTTAAAAAACAAATGAATGTACAATGTAAACAGAGAACCCTATTGTAAATTATGGAATATAGTTAATAGTAAATTATAAGTGTTTGTCATGAATTGTAACAAATGTACCACACTAATGGAAAGCATTAATAATAAGGTGGTATATAGGTACTTTGGATTTTGTACATGGTTTTTCTGTAAAACTACAACTTCTCTAATTTAAAAAAATCAATATGTGTGAGATGTGTGGGTTTATTTCTGAATTTTCAATTCTGTTCCATTCCTTTATTTGTTGGTCTTTATGCCAGTACAACAACTCTTTTGATTACTATAACTTTGCAGTACAATTAGAAGTTGGGAAACCTGGAGTTGTTGAAGTCCTCCAACTTTGTTCTTCTTTTTAAAAATTGTTTTGTATATTTTGGGCACCTTGAAGTCCCACATGAATTTGGGAATCAAGTTTTCCATTACTGCATAAATGGCTGCTGGAATTTTGATAGGGATTTAATTGAATGTGTAGAACACTTTGCATAATCCTGAAAGTTTAGCAATACTAACTTTTCCATTCTATTAACTTGCAATACCTTGTTACTTCTTTGTATCTTATTTAATGTCTTTCATTAGTGTTTTTTCCAGTTTTCAATGTACAAGCCCTTTATATCCTTGATTAAATTTATTCCTAGATATTTTATTCCTTTTATGCCATTGTAAATGGAATTGTTTTCTTAATTTCCTCTTTGATTACCAGTGCATAGCAACAGAATTTTTTCATTTGTTTTGATCTTTTACATTACTACTTTGTACTCATTCATTATCTCCCATAATTTTCCTGTAGATTTATTTGGATTTTCTATATATATAATCATGTTATCTGCAAATAAAGATAGCTTTACTTCTTTCTTTCTAATTTACACCTAATTTACTTCTCTTTTGCTTAAGTGCCCTAGTATAATGTTGAATAGCAGTGGTAAAAGTTGAGATCCTTGACATATTACCAATCTTAGGGGAACACTTTCAGTATTTCACCATTGAGACTGATGTTATCTGTAGGTTTTTCATAAATTGCCTTGATTGTATAGAGAAATTTCACTTCTAGTCCTAGTGTTCTGATTGTTCTTCACAAGAAATGGTGCTAGATTTTGCCAAATACATTTTCATTTCCTCTATTGAAATAATCATTGTTTAAGAAATTCCTTTTTCTATTTATACATTTTATTACATTGGTTTTCATACATTGAACCACCCCTTCATTCGTTGGATAAATACCACCTGGTCATGGTGTTTAATCTTTTCAATATGTTATAAATTCAGTTTGCTAGTGCTATGTAAAGGGTTTTTTGCTCTATATTCATAATGGAAATTGGTCTATAAATTTCATTTCTTATGGTTTCTTTTTTTAGGCTTTGGTATCAGTGAAATACTGGACTCAGTATGTCTGCAGAGATTGGAGTAGGAATGAAAGTTGACAATAGTGCTGAATTTAGAGATACTGTCAGTAATCCTTTGTGTTTATCTGGTTCTGGGAAGGTATGTGAAAGGCAAATATATAGATTTTTGAGGATCTATTAGCTGCTATTGGAGACTTGAGGAAGATTATAGTTTACTTGTATGGAAATGTTAATAGCTTCAATTTGAGATATATTTCAGTTTATAGGTTTGTGACAAACACAATGAGAGTTTAAAGCTGAGAAATAAAATCCACACAATAGTTTTGAACACAGCATAGAAGAGGACTGGCAAAAATTGAAGTAATTAAAGAAATGTATACAATTTCTCAGACAGTGTATACAACTTCATTTTGAGATGATTCAATAATATTGCTTTAGAAATTATTGGTGAGGACACTGGGAAGGAGTACTAGTGTAGTTTGAAAATAGTCAAGAGACTCAGATATCAGGAAATCCTAAAAAAAATAAAGTTATCCCAAAGAAGTCTTGATCCAATTCTAGCTTAATGGCAAACAAAAGGCAGGCACACTCATTGGATTTAATTATGAGTTATGTTAGTTGTAATTATTTATGGTGAACTCAAAGTTATCTTAGAAATTCAGAGGGTGATGAGATGTGAGAAAATAGTAACTAAATGTGGATGGCTCCACAAATTCAATTATTAAAAACATAGGGCATAAGCTGGGGTACTTTAGTTTTAGAGATGGTTTGGTTTTAAGATAGAAGAAAGTGTGCTTAAATAATGAGAGCAAGGATTGAAAATATATGGAAAGGTTGCTGGTAAAGGTGGTTTAGCGTACTGTCAATAATTCAAATTTATGAAGAAAATAGAAGAGAAAAGGAACCATGTGGAGAGCAGGGGAAGAGATGATTCTTAAACTTTAATTTTAATCTTCACAGAGTAGAAGGAGAATCCAAAGGTTATGAATATATGAGTATTTCTAGATTTCATAATAATGAGTTGACATAAGTTTGCTTTAAAGTCTATTTTGTCCAATACTAATATAGCTACACCTGCTATTTTTTGGTTACTGCTTGCATGGAATATCTTTCTCCAACCTTTCATTTTCAGCTAATTTGTATCCCTGGGTCTAAAGTGACAGAATATCCATTCTGTCAGCCTGTGTCTTTTGATTGGGGAGATTAATCCATTCAAATTCAATAAAATTACTGTAAATGCATTATTTACTTTCATTGTTTTATTCTTTGGCTTTCATATGGTCATATCTTATTTTTGTCTGTCATCTTGCCCTTTTGGTTATCCTTTCTGATAGTCTTCCCTTCTACACTCTCTAAGTCTCTCTGTACCATCTTTTCATTTCAGCTGTAGGGCTTCCTTTTGTGCTGTAAGGCACCCTTTATTTCTTCCTTCAGAGCTGGGTTTTTTAATGAACTCTCAGTTTGTTCATTTGTGAATATTTTAAACTCACCTTCATATTTGAAAGACAATTTTTCTGGATAAAGAATTCTCAGCTGGCAAATTTTCTCTTTCAGTATCCTAATTATACCATACCACTGTCTTCTCACAGCCATGGTTTCTAATGAGAATTCAACACAAAGTCTTAGTGGGTATCACTTATATGTGTTGCCTTGCTTCTCCTTTGTTGCCTCCAGAATTTTCTCTTTATCTTCGGAATTTGACATTCTGAGTAGTATATGCCTTGGAATAGGTCTATTTGAATTTATTCTGATTGAAGTTGGCTGTGCTTCATGATCACATAAATTCATTTATTCCATGTGAGTTGGGAAATTATCAACCATTATTTCTACAAGTACTTTTTCTGCCCTTTTCCCCTTCACTTTTCTTGGACTCCTATGATATGTATGTTGTTGTACTTCATGCTATCATACCATTTTTTTCCATTCTTTTCTGTCTCTTCAATTTCAGCTGTTCTGTCTTATACATCACTTATTCTTTCTTCTATGATTTTGAGTCCGCTGTTTTATGCCTCTAATGTGCTTTTGATCTCAACTATTGTCTTTCATTCCCATAAGCTCTTTTATTTTTCTAATAAATTTTTCTAATTCTTCTTTGGGCTCACCCATTGTCTCATCTGGGCCTTTGATATCTTCCTTTGCTTGAGCTATAGCTTCCTTTTCTTTATATCTGTCATTGCAAAGTCACTCAGGCCAATTCCCAAGTCCTGAAAAAGCCCCTGTATTATAACTGCTTTTCTCTCTTCCTGCCCCCAGAGCATCCAGTGGCCACTGACTCCACATCAATGTTGTAATTTCTTCCATTGCTTGAGTCACAATATGTCTATAGATGAATGCTTCTAAGTCCACTCTATTCCATAACTCTTCCCCCCATCCTGAGGAGTCTGGGATGGTGATGTCCACTCCATCTCTAATTGAAAGGGGGTTTATATCCCAGGGGGAAGATGAATGGGATCATTCTGCCTGCATCTTCACACTCTCTCCATTCCCTGTTATGGCCATTGTCCCTCATCTTCTGTCTGCCAGTTGTCCTGGGTGAGTCCTATGAGTTGTAGAGTAGGAGTTGCTGCTCCACACATGTTCCAGGCCAGCTGGCACATGGACAGCCAAAAGACTCAAGTCTCTGGACATACACCTACAAACTCCAGCACCAAGTATAGGTTTGAATAGAAGGGATAAATGAGCCATGTTCAGGGAAGATATAGGTGAGTCAACCCTGTTACTCTCAAGAGCACAAACTCTAAAGAAGGGTCCACTGGCAAGGCACCAAACTCTGGAGCTATCCACACTGACATAGGACCTGGGTGTCTCCAGAGCCTTCAGGAACCCCATTGTTTGGGGTAATATCCACTTTGGGATTCTATGAGATCCTATTGAGATGTGCATGTTACCTCTGAGATGACCTCCTGACTCACTTTGAAGTCTTTTAGCAATATAAACACATTTGTCTTCACCTTTTCCCCCTTTTATTCAAAGTCGTTTTCCAGTTGCATTGCCAGTTGACACTTGGTAGCAATCCCTCAGTGCCAGGGAGGCTTATCCCCAAGAGTCATGTCCCAAGCTGGGGGGAAGGTAATGCCTTCATATGCTGAGTTTGGCTTAGACAGAGGCCACATTTGGGCAACAAGGAGGCTCTCAAGGGGCAACCCTCAGGTACCCCATAACAATAGGCTAAGTTTCAATTTCAAGAGCAAAGACTCATAAGGATAGTCATCAATATCAAGGGCCCATCAGTGCATCATCCTCCTTCACCATCCACTGCCCCTACACTGGGGACTGTTGCTATTAGTAGGAAGGGTTTTTGAGACAGCTGCATCTCTTTAGTCCAATGCCAGCTACCAGGGCAAACAATGGTGTGGACCCACCCATCAGGGAAGAGCTCATATATCACAGTAGACCAAATATGTTGGCCAGAACCTGAATCAACATTAAGCTGCATCCCTCTGTCCCCCTTTCTTGGGGAAATGGACACCTGCGGTGTCCTCTGTCTGTAGCCACCAACCAGAGGCCAGAGGTCTCAAAGCTTTCTGTCTGAAGGAAGGGGAATGGCTACTGGCATGTGCAGCTGCAACTGAAGTTTTTACTCACAGCCTTTTCCCATTGAGACTTTTTTTCATTTTTTCTTTGCCCTTCTATTTTCAGGGTGGTTTCCATCAATTGCATGGTGTTCTAAGTCCTAGAACATTTTGTCAGCAGTTTCTGCCTAACCTCTAGCAATGTTTTCTGGGAAAGAAGTGAGCCTTGTGTCTCTCTAATCCTCCACCTTCCTAGAAGTCTCTCTGTTTCCATTTTAATAATGTTTCTTTGTATTAGATGAGTACTCTCATTTTTAAACAATTTCTTTGTCTAGATGCTTACTTTTTCCAGTTAAAATTGATATATCAGACATGTTAAATGTGGTCTTTACAATATGGTGGCCAATACTTACTATACGTTGGTGATTTCAATTTCAATTATATTTAAACTAAAAATTCATTTCTCAGTTGCACTAACCACATTTCAAGGGAATATATAAAATGCATTTCTAATATATATAGAATAATTATAAAACAAAGGGCAGTTCAGTAAGCAACTCATAAGAAATAGAACAATATCAGTAACTTTGCCACATTCTGCATACACCACACTCATAACCCCTTCCCTCCATCCAGACCCTTACTTTTATGAGAATCAATCATTTCCTTTTTTTAAAGGTGGTACAGGGGATTGAACCCAGGTTCTGGTACATAGGAAGTAGCTGTTCAATCACTGAGCTACATGCACACCCCAATGAGAGTTGGTTTTGATATTTGTCCATTTTGTTTGTTTGTTTTTAGGAGGTACTGGGGATCAAACCTAAGACCTTGTACATAGGAAGTGGTTGCTCAATCACTTGAGGTTCATCCCCTCCCCAATCATTTGCTTTTTATTAAAGGTTCATCACATTTTAAAATCCCCAAACAATATACTGAATTTTTGGTAGGTTTTCTACTTATTGCGTTTGTGTCATGTTAATTTATATTTGTTTACTAAAGTTTTTCATATGCCAATTACAGTATTAGGTGTTGAACTGGAAGCATCACATTCATTTTAACTAATTTCTCCCCATATAAGCTCTATAAGATGTTTAATGGTTGAATATATAAACAAAAGTTTTTCAGAAGCTATATACCAATAGCAGAACTGCAGTGCAAGTCCACTTATCTCAAAATTATGATCTTACATATCTTACTTTCCAACATCTTTTATAATGTCTGAAATTCTACTTTGAATTAATCATTCTTTTAAATTCATATATCTTGTTAAATGGAATTTCTGTGATTTTCACATTGCTCTGTAGTATGTTATACTGTAGTAGAGTTAATTTAAGAACAAGGATCTCACTCCTAAAATGTATTACTACTTAAATCTTAGGCTGGTGTTGTAAATAACAGGAGACATGTATGTTAAAAGATGTCCCAGCATTGCCTCAGTTTCCCTAGTTCTAATTTAGCTGATATCACAAGATCCTCCAGGACAAGCCCAGATATAGCACACCAGAGTAAGGTCCACACTGAAGGCTTCACACATTCAAAGATTCCAGTCATCTCTAGTTTCCCACTCCTCAACATGAAAAGAAACCCAGGGATCATCACACAGCTAAGGAGAGGCTCTATGAAAGGTAGAGACTAGGTCAAGAATACAAGAAAATTGCAATATTTGCTTGACCTCAGAAAAGTAACCAAAAAACATTCACTGGTGGGAAGGTATGCACAGGATCCCATCTGGAGCTTGCAAGGAGGGGTGGCTCTGGGGCTTCCAGAGTACACTGGTGACTAGAGAGAGCAGAGGGGACATCCAAGCATCACTTAAACCATCACAGCTCTGAATCTCTGGTGCATTTCCTGTCCCAGATTGTCAGGTCCAGATGATCCCCAGACAATGGAGTTAATTACTTTATTTACACATGAGGAAACTGAGGCTCAGAGAAGAAGGGATATATCAATGTTCACAGAGGGAGTCAGAAATTTTATCTGGTCCCTCTCTTTAGACTGTTCAGATCCTAAGCCAAGGTTGAAGGTGAAATAGTAAATCAAGTCTGCTTTTTCCATCCCACAGGAGTTTGGGCTATAAGCTCTACAATGTAAAGGGCATATGAGGAAACAGTGGAGAGAGGATAAAGTCTAAAAGTCCTGCCTCCTTCTAAGCCCTAATGAGGAGTAAGACCTAGGCAGACCACAACTCACTGATGTCAGAGATGTTTGAGCCTGCTGGGGCTAGTTGTGGGACTATGGGCAAGTTTTCTTCTCTGGTCCTTGGACTCCCAATAAATGTATTCATTTCTAATAATTATAAGTATCCTATGAAATGACACCTACAAGTGTATTCACAGCATATTTATTCATAATAGTCCCAAACTGAACCAGTCCAGATTTCATACTATTTATGAATTCTGAAGAGATATTATGTTTGTAAACTGGTCTCTTCCTCTGGACATGATACCCTTCACATTAAATTCAAAGGCTTTTATGTTTATTTGATTAAATTAAGATTGGAGTTTTGATTCAACCATATCAGTAGGGCATGGCCAAGGGTTGAGTCCCTGCCCCTTTGGTGGGCTATATAAATGGACACTCACTTAAGGAGACTATAGTAGAAGACATGGCAGAGGGGATAACTTAGTTTTGATGCTGAAGCCCTGGGGAGAGCTGAGCCATTCACCTGATAGAGCTGTGAGCAGCTGAGAAGGTCCAGAAAGAAATTAGCCCTCCAGCCTACAGCTGAGATCAAAAGAAGCAGGGACCATGGAGCTTTAAGAGGGAAGAGGAAGGGAAGGGATCTGTGCGGTGGGCTGATGCAGCAACCTCACGGCAGGAAGCGGGTGTAGCGCAATGGATAGAGCACCCGTTTACCATATGAGAGGCCCCGGGTTCGCGTCCTGAGGCCTCCTTGTGAAGGCAGGCCGGCTCGCGCGGCACTGTGGGCTGATGCGGCAAGACCTCACAGCAAGGGGGAGATAAGCAGACACAGAGAAGACACACGCAGCGAATGGACACAGCAGCACAAGCAGCAAGGGGGGGATAAATAAATAAAAAAATAATAAATCTTTGAAAAAAAAAAAGGGAAGAGGAAGGCTGAAACCTCACAGGTCTCACACACCATCTTGCTTAAACACGTGGCAAATGACTTTGGGTGAGAAACCAACCTTGAGTTGGACTCTTCAGAAACTTATAACTAAGTTTTTGCAACCAATAAATACCAAGTATAAAGCCAACAGATTTCTGGCACTTTGTGTCAGCATTCCTTTGGCTGACTAATACAAGGTATTAATTCATACAATTGAAAATTGCAATGCAATAAAAGAATTAACTACTGCTATATACAATATTCTTATACTGAAGAGTGAAAGAAGCCTTACCCAACAGAGTTCATGAAGTATGATTTGATGGATATGAACTACCTAGAACAGGAAAAATTTATCTATGGTGGAACACAAAATCAGAACACTGGTTGTCTTTGTAGGATAAAAGGTTAGATTTACTAGGTGGGAATTGACAAAGAGTAATTTATTAAGTAAATGTTAATATTCAAAAACTTGATAGAAGTTTGGTTAAATAGGTATATATGTTTGTTAAAGTCCATCACTTAAGATATGTGTATTTCAATGTATATAAATATTAAGTAAAATGACTATACTAAAGATTTTGAAATCTAAAGATATTCATTCTGAATTAGATAAAGGTTTACTGATGCCTGCAATTTTGCTTGAAACAGGTAAAAATAATTTGGTTCAATTATCAATGTTGTATATGATAAAAATGCATTCAAATGTTAAGGGTAGAATCTCTATTGTGGGCTATATGTCAAGTGTAAAATTCTTCCAGCTTTCCATATGTCATTATTACATGTTGGAAAACCAAACCTTTCTGAGTCTCTTTCTATATTCATGTTTTCTGGAAGTCCGTAAGCAAAGATATGAAAGTTGAGGTAACTGAATCTTTTGGGATCATGAGATAAATGGAGAAATAAGTCTGTTAAAAGCTCAACTAATATTGGAACAATCTCCAACATTCCACATTTCTTTAGGGAGTGCAAAAAAAATACTCTGCCCTCCATATGCAGTCCCCTTCTACCTCCCTAGTCTTCTGGACAGGGGGAGGGAGGCAGTCTTTACACAGATCACAGGGAGCCACAGAGCCCATGGATATGACCATGTGAAGGACACACTTATCTGAGTGTGCCTGGTTAGGTTAATTGTTAGCACCACAGGAGAACACAGACTTTCTGCTGGTTTCTCCCCCATGAGGAACTACTAGTATGGAATTACATATTCCTTCATCTCCTTTGGTGAAGAAGAAATACACTAATTAAACTTTGTGCCTTTCTCTATGTCCTTCTTTTGCAGATCCAGAACTTTTGATGATTGTTTTTATTAGTGCTCTTATGAAAACTGATTCTCTTTTGAGATTGGTGATATCTGCATCATTTTCAACATCTGTACCTCCTGAGGTTTTCTCTTTCTACTCTAGTGTTCTGCATATGGATTACACTGTCTGGTGCACTCACATTCTCACTTCTATTTTTATCAGCCTGTGGCCACAAGTCTTTCTGGGATTCCTATAAAATGTATTAGGGCCACTGAGCTCCTGATGTTCTCCCTGTAACTGCTATGAGCATGTGAATACTAACATTTTCTTCCTGACCCAACAGGTTTCAGCTTGGCATTTCTTTTTCTTTAGTTACCCTGACAGTAGAGAATGTGGATGTGGAGTGAAAGCAGGAGACCTGAGTCTGTGCCTGGGATCCAGGTGAGTCATGGTAAGAGCAGCTCCCACAACAGGGTCAATGTTGAAAGCTAAGGGAAGTAGTGACAAGCAGAAGGAGCAGGAGCAGGAGAGTATCCTCTCTGTGTTGACTCCTGCGTCTGCATCAGACTCTGGGTCCAAGCCTTTACCTCTGCCGCACCAGTCTGGCCAATCCCTGCCCGAGTTTCAGGATACATCACAATAGGACATCTGTGACATTTCCTGAGTACCCAAACTGTGTGACTCCCCGGCCAGATTCTTTGCCTTGATGTCCTTGCCTGCCAAGGGTACCCACCCTTCCATCGCAATGATATTTATCCCTGTTTAGTAAGGAGAAATCCAGATTTGTACGTGAATTTATTGGGTATCAGCATCACACTGCCATTTGTAAGCAGGGCAGACCTCCAACCCAGTGTTTGTAGTTCAAGGTACAGGGTTCAAGGAGTGTCTTTTAAGTCCATCGGGGGTCTGCTTAAGCACAGGAGTTTTAGTCCCTCCTCCATTTCCTATATTCTGCACCTCTGAAGCCATGTCCCATGTCCACACACTGTGGTTTCCATGGTGGCAGTGAACAAATCTCATTAAAGCCTTTTCTCTCAGTTTTTCCTATAAGCATGACAAATATTTTTTCCTTGTTGTCATTAATAAAGTGAGGTATTCCTGGGTCAAGTTCTAGAAAAAGATAGGAATCCAAAAATATGAATCAATATTCAGAGTTACTTAGGTCCTGTGTTTGTCTAGTTGAAAAGGAAGCAAAGAGGCTGACAAAATTGCAATTAACAGTTAAGTATTGACACACATGCCAAATTTCAGGGTCAACAAGAGTAAAATTTGGTAATCCATCCACTGATTTTTGTTGGGATCCTGATAAACTGCTCTTTGGGTATAAATGTAAAGCAAAAGTAAAAGAGTACTTAGCTCAAGTCTTCAAATTAGATGAACTTTGTCTTGGATTGGTGATGTCCACAGGGACTGGAAGAAGCAAACTGAAGTCCTCTCTGAAGTTGATTAACACCACTCTAGACCTCACATCATCTCTACAGTTTTGAAATATATCAAATGCATAATAGAAAAATGACCAGGTAAAAAAGGAAACAAGATACTATGAGTGAGAAGCAACAAAGTCACACCTAGGGAAATCCAGATGCTTACATATAAGATGGAGAATGTAATATAGCTATACTTATCTTCAAAGATATAAAAAATAAATTTAAAATTTTTGATAGTGTACTGGAAATTTTACAAAGTTACAGAGGAATATATATCTATATATACATAGTAAAACAAAAAAATTAAAAAATACAATTGAATAATGAAGAAGTCAATGAATAGGAAAAATAGATTACATATATCAGAAGAGAGAATGATGAACTAGAGGAATAAGCTGAAAAATACCAAAAAAGAAAATGGAAAAACATAATGGAAAATATAGAAGAGAGTGTAAGAATGATAGAATAATAGAGAATATAATGAGAAGTTACAAGATATATTTAGGTGGGAGAGCTAGAAGAAGACATAGAATAGGGCAGAAGGTATATTTGAAGAAATAATTTTTAATAATTGCCAAAAATTGATGAGACTGATTCGTAGACTCAAGAAGCCCAACAAAACCCAGAAGGAAAAATCAAAATAAATGTTCAGCTAGGCATAAAACTGTAAACTTGAAAGAAAAATTTTAAATACCTAGAAAATGAGAATATAACCAGTAAAGGGATAATAAATGAAAAAGCTGACTACCAACACCAACAATGGAAGACAGAAGGCAATGGCATGAGATCTTTACATTGCTATCATAAAGGAACTGCCAAATTAGAATTCTATACTGAAAAAGAAGTCCTTCAAGATGAGGTGAAGTAAACACTTCTCCAGACAAGTAAAAACTAAGATAGTTTGCTAGCAATAACTGATTTTAAAAGAAATGTGAAAGGATATTCATCAGGCAGAAAGAAAATAATCCCAGATGGAGGGTTCAAGATTCAGGATGGATTTAAGAACAATAATTGTTAATTAAATTCAATGAATATTGAATGGATAAAGTAATAATAATGATATCTGTGGATAAGAAAATCCATAAAGTATTAAAATACATGATTATACATTTCATAAGTTGGGTAAACGGATCTAAAGTGTTTTAAAATTTATTATTTGTGAAGTTGAAAAAAATAATGTCAGATTTGATAAAGGAAGCAAAAATGTTGTAATTTCTCAGTTACTATCTAAAAGAATATCAAAATAGTTCATCTCATCCAAATAAATAGAAGAGAAAAAATGAACAAAAATATTCACCCCAAAAGAAAGCATTCAGGAGGAAAAAAAGAACATAGAACAGAAAGCACAAATAGCACATGAAAAGAAGGCAGATCTAAAGTATTTGTACTCAATTTTATGATTTATATTTAATATAATTATATTTAACATTTATAATTAATGAATATAAATGTGCCTCTGAATCAAAATTTTCATGTAGATGTAAAAGCAAATATAGAGATTGTGGGAAGATGGTGATGGACTGACAGGAAAAGCTGAATGCTCTCACAAAAATAATGGAGAAATAGCCCAAAGCAGTGCAAGGGGCCTGTTTTGGGGGTCAGCAGACCAGTACAGAGCTACACAACTCCAAGAACGGTCAAGGATAGCAAGATGAAGAAGCCAAAACAACAAACATGAATTACCAAGCCCCCATGGTGGCTGGGAAGGGCTCTTCTCCCCCACTCCCAAGATAATAAGCTGGCGTAAAAATCCCTGTCTCACTGTAGCCAACTGAGAAGGGAACAGATATCTTCCTCCCTGTAAGTTGTTTCAAGGGAAAAGAGAGGAGGTTTGGGTGATTTTCTTCAGTGAATTTGGCCAGCAATTTGAATCTCTTATCTGGAGATTCAACACAGGAGCACAGGAAAGCCAAGACTGAAAAACCTCCATAGAAATGTGTGCTGACCAGTGCCATCTGCTAGCCGGTCTGAAAACTGCATAGACAAAAACTGTTCATGCTCTTTGGATCCAACCCCTGGGAGAAAATCTGTGTCCCACTAGTGAGTCACTAGCCTGATTTTTTAAAACTTAAGCTGGGCAATTTTAGAGACTGAGAATAAATTGAACCAAATATCAAAGAAGAGCTATGTAAAATATTTATATATATGCAGGAGAGAGAAATTAGCCATCAGAGTAAACACACCAAAATATTCAGATGCTTAGGCACCAGTAAAAAATTACAAGCCATACTAAGAAACAGGAAGAGATGCTGCAGCCAAAAGAACAAACCAAATATCCTGAAGAGATACAGGGTTTGGTACAATCAATCAGTGATAATCAAACAACTCTCCTAAATCACTTCAAATAATTTAAAGAAAATATGTCTAAATAAAGGATATTAAGAAGACACCGGGCCACAGTCATAAGTCACTTCAAATTCATTGATATTGGCATCAACAAAACAGATCCTATGTTCAGAGGAATTTATAGAGGGATTCAAAAGCATCAAGGTGGTGCTAAACAAAAGCTTCTCTAAATGTAGGAAATATTAGATGCCACCTGCAAGAAGAAAGATGATTTACAGGATGTAATAGAGAGAGCTGTACAGATTGGTGTTAGAAAGTTTATGATTACAGGTGGAAATCTGCAAGACAGCAAGGATATACTTCATTTGGCACAAACAAATGATATGTTTTCGAGTACAGTTGGATGTCATCCTATAAGATGTGGTGAATTTGAAAAGAATTACCCTGATCTTTACTTAATGGAGTTGCTAAATCTTGCTAAAAACGATAAAAGGAAAGTTGTAGCAATAGGGGAATATAGACTTGATTTTGACTGACTACAGTTTTGTCCCAAAGATACTCAGCACAATTAAGGAAATTTATAGTCCATAGAAATTATTGAAAAATCTTGAGTGATTTTTAATGGCTTTCATCCTTTGAGAATGTAGTTGGATTAAGCATCAGGAATTTTTTTTCCCCAATTATGTATCAAAAGCTAAATGAGGGAGCAGATGAGGCTAAAATGATTAGGCATCCTTCTCCCATGTGGAGGGACCTGGGTTTGATCCCTGGGAACACCCAATAAAAATAAAGAAAAATATAGAAGGTGCATGGACCACCAGGCCCTGCCAGTGGGTGCACCACAAGGCCCCACAAGCAGGTGAGCCATCAGGCCCCACCGAGCCATGCAGCAATATGATGATGTAACAGGAGAGTGACACAAGGGAGAGCCAAGATGACACACATTGAAAAATCAGGAACTAAGGTAGTGCAGGTGGTAGGATACCTCTCTTCCACATCAGATGTTCCCAGGATCAAATCCTGGTGAACACAGGAGAAGAAGGATGAGAAGAGAGGGCAAGAAACAGACACAGAGTGACACAGACACAGAGTGTATCCAGTGAATGGACGCAATAAAAGAGGGGGAGGTTGGGGTAAAAATGGATAAAAGTAAGTAAGTAAATAAATAAATCTTTAAAACAAAGACACTAGGAGAGCATAAAGGAGAATTTGAAAGCCTACAAAAAGAAGTAACAGACCTTATGGAAATGAAAGTCACAATGGATAAGTTTAAAAATATATTGGGGGCACATAGGAGCAGATTTGATTTGCTTGAAGGCAAAATTAGTGATTTCAAAGACAGAACATCTGAACTGGAAAAGACAGGAGAACAGAAAGAGAAGAGAATGGAAAAAATGGAATGGAGTCTCGGGGAAATGAATGACAATGCAAAGTACACAAATATTCACACTATTTTTGTCCCAGAAAGAGAAGAGAATGGAAAAGGCTCAGAAAGAATATTTGAGGAAATAATGACTGAAAAATTCCCAACCCTTAAGAAGGACATAAATATCAATATCCAAGAAGGACAACACACTCCAAATGGAATAAATCCAAATAAAACTATCCTGAGACACCTACTATTCAAAATGACAAATATCAGAGATAGAGGATTCTGAAAGCAGCAGAAAAGCGAAGCATCATATACAAAGGAAACTTGATAAGATTAAGTGCTGAATTCTCACCAGAAACCTTGGAGGAGAGGAGAAAGTGGTATGATGTATTTAAGATACTGAAAGAGAAAAACTGCTAGCCAAGTATTCTGTATCCAGCAAAGCTGTCCTTCAAAAATGAGGATGAGTTCAAAGTCTTCACAGACAAACAAAAACTGATAGAATATGTTAACAAAAGACAAATTTGCAAGAGATATCAAATGGGGTACAGCAGCCTGAAAGGAAAAAACAAGGGAAAGAGATTTGGAGAAGAGTTTAGAAATGAAGATTATTAGGAAAGTTAAATTAAAGGATAAGAACACAGAAAATAGAACAATACGACAACAGAGCTGAAGTTCAAAATGGATAAAGCAATCTGAAGTTTGCAAGTGGCCCTTCACATATATCCAATGAACCCTGAAATATAAAAAGAAGACCTTTCGTGGGCAAGAACACTCTAGGAGCAGCAGAAGGAGCCACAGAGGATTAAAAAGAGTAAATCATCAGTAGAAGTAACAGATTTCTCACCAAAGTCTATTCCTGACTTTGACTTTGGAAGTGAAGAGCTTGTTGCTGTTTGTGCAGCTATTGCTGAAAAACAGAAGACAGCCGCAACAAATGAAACAATGGTTGTTTTGTCAGCTTCTGTGACTGCAGAGATTGTAACTGAGAAGGAAGATGGTGACCCAACACTAAATGGCTCTCTTTTTATCAAAGCCTGATGAATGAAAATGCATAGCATGAATTATTTCAATGTCTTTTTTGATTATCATTTAAAGATTTAGATATAGGGACATTTATTCTGGAGAAACAGGACAAAACTCCTGTTTTTAAGATAAGTTTTCCAAATGAAGCTTATAAATCTAAATAGTAGCATTATTGTATAGTGTTTGAACTATGTTTGATAAGTTATGGTTTATATTTAAGATTAGAATTCTGAGCAAAATTTTTTGATGTATAAATTTAATTCAATCCAAATGTATTTATGGATACATTTTAAACACACAACTTGAAAAAATAAAATAGAAAGATGGAAACAGAGAGGCAGGTATGTACAGCAGGGAAAGCATGGAGAAATTGAGAAGTGATGAGGTTTTTTGTTTATTTTTTGTTTATTTTTATTATTATTATTAAATAATGAAAATGCTTTAATAATGATTGAAGTGATGAATATACAACTATGCAATTATACCAAATACCATTGATTCTATGCTTTGGAAAGATTGTATGCTTTATTAACTTGTATGAAAAATTGATTTGTTTAAAAATTAAAATAAAAAAACCACAAATACATCTATTAGATATAAGAAACTCATCCAATACATACAGCCAAATATAAAAGGTGGAAAGCAATATACCATATAAAACTTAAAAATAGTAAATTTTATTTCACTTTGACAATATCAAATAAAAGAGATACTAAGGAAAATACTAGAAATTGAGTGCCCTTTCATAATGATGAAAAGGTTTGAATTCCCAAGACAACATAGCATTTTTAAATGTGTACACAGAGATTAGCGTTGCTTTTGAAGTGACAGAAGTATGATAAGTTACAAATTCGAGGACTATTTTCTTTTACATCTCTCAGCAATTGATAGAATAAGCAGAGAAAACATAATGAAGATATTGAATGTTTCTTCATTGTGAATAATAAATTTAACTTAATGCACAATATACAAAACAGCAAAGTACACGTTTTCCCATGCACTTAAGCAAGAGGGGCAAAAGGGAGATGGAGACTACAGTCCTCCTCCCGTAGGTGGTGCTGAGTTGGGAAGAAAGTTTGAGGCAAAGAGAAGGGAGCAGATGTGGACTTATTCAGATGATGGGGCATAGGATATGCTGATGGGAGGGATGTGTGGTAGAAGGAAAGTAAAAAGTCAAGAAAGGTGACCAAGCTGTTACCAGAACATCTGTCAGGTGGAGTTCCTGAACACGGAGCCAGAGTAGGAGCACATTCCTAGGAGCAGCACAGAGTTCCATGTTGGTATGCTAAACATCCCCACAGAGGCATCATAAATGAACTGTGTGTCTATCAGGACTGCACATAAAGGAATGGGTTAGATAAATGCAGAAGTACATATGCCAATATAGATGATGTTTAAAGCCACTGCACTCCAGTGAGGGAACATGATGCTGAAGAAGGAAAGGAGTCCGAGAACTGAGTCCAGATGAAACACTTAGGCTGAGAGATTTTGGAAAAACACAGAACCCAGCACAGAGGAAGATGGGAAAGGACAGTGACAGATAAATAACAAACAAACAAAAAACAGGAGAATGTAGTGAATCAGAAACTGATTTCAAAGAGGTGAGAATGACTGTGTCAAATGTAGCTGATAGAGTAAGTTAGAAGAGGAAAATTTGGGGATAATGGAAATGTTCTAAAATTGGATCATGGTGAGGATTGCATAACTTTATGCATTTACAAAAATGTATATTTAAGTTTATGAATTTTGTCATGTCCATTTTAGCCATTTGACATTGTTTAGGAATTCCAAAAATAGATATTGAATCATGTTTGTAAATTGGTCTGTTCCTCTGGGCATATTAGATTATATTGGATTCAGAGGTTTCACTTTTACTTGATTAAATAATGGTTAAGTCTTTGATTGGGCCATGTCAATAGGATGTTGAGTCCCTGCTCTCTTGGTGGGTGGGGACTCACAGAGAAACCACACCACAGAGAAGGAAAGATAGAGTTTTGGTCCTGGAGCCTGGGAAATAAATACACAGAGAAGCAGATATGTGAGGAAAGAGAGAAGGTTCCATTAGACATGGTAGAAGCCACAGGAAGAGAGACAAGCCCTTCACCTGAGAGTCTACAGCTGACCTTGTGGAGAGAACAGTGCAGCTGAGTCCAGAGAGGAATGAGCCCTGGGATAGAGAAGAGACTTATCCCAGACTACAGCTGATATTAGAAGAAGCTAAGACCATGGGGTCTTAAGAAGAAGAGGAAGCTTGAACACTTGCAGACATTAGCAGCCATCTTGCTCCAACATGTGGCAACAGACTTTGGTGAGGGAAGTAATTTATGCTTTATGGCCTGGTAACTGTAAACTTCTACCCCAAATAAATAATCTTTAAAACAGTCAACATATTTCTGGTATTTTGCATCAGCACCCCTTTGGCTGACTAATACATCAATAATACCTCAATAGTTGTTTAAAAATATTCATATACTCATGCCATATGATGAAGCTTTTCTACTGCCAAGTATTCACCCAGGGGAAATGAAAACATGTCTTTATAAAAAGGTCTTGTACATGGATATTCATATCTGTATTCATAATGCTCCAAACTTGAGGCAATGGAAGAATCCACCAAGAGATAAACAGATAAACTTTTAAAAATATAGTTATTCAATGCCAAAGAACTCAATGATAAAAACAGCAAGAAATGCTCATCCACACAGCAGCATTAACAAATTTCAAAATATTATTTAGAGCTAATGACACCTGGACCAAAGAGTGTTTTCTGATTTATTCCATTTTTAAGAATTATAAGAAATGGCAAAATGATGTGTGGTGATATAAATAAGAACAAAGACTGCATGTGTATGGAGAGGTTTGGGTATATATTGAAGGTATAGGAGTTATTTTCTGGATTAATGGAAATTAATGATTTATATCTTAGTAAGGTTTCTGAATCCTGTGGGGTATGGGGGAGGGAAAAGTTTTAAAATTTGACATTCATTCAGTTCAGATTGGCATATTTCACTGCATTTTAATTACACATCATTTCTTAAAATTAAAAAAGAGAAAAAGAATAATTATTAGAATGCAATGGAAACATTTATTATTTTCCAAGTCTCCCCTCCTCCAACTTCCCAAAGACCCTCTCACTGATGACCTGTCCAAGCTGCCAGTTGCTGGTGTGTTCCAGGTGGAATCCTGGAGAGTTCTCTGTAGTTTGTTGGGCCTGATAGATCCATGGTTACTGGGCAGAGCCCAGTAGGTGGCTACAGTGCAATAGAGGGGCTGTGAACCTCTCACCTAACATAGGGCTGATCATTGGGAAGCTGCAAGAGGTGGTGATGGAGCTGCTGCCCAATGACATGAGACCAGGCCTTACATTCCACAGCCTCCTTCAGTCATTAGCTTACTGGTGGATTCCTTATTGTTGTCCAGGTTTGCCCAGTCTGTTAGAGTCAAATTTATATAAGACAAGAAAAGAAGCTTGCTGACACACTGGCTGCACTGGTTGAAGAGTAATTCCAGCTCCTTAACAGGATTTGTTTGCCCACAAAGTTTTGCAAAGACCGTGTCATCTTTAGATGCCAGGCTAGAGAAAGAGGCTATAACAATTCTTAGCCTTGTAGATACCTACAGAAAGGCAGACAGAATGAAAGAGATGCTGGTGAGATTAACTTACTGGCTCATAAAAGAAAGGAAGAGAGACCCAAAGGCTCCAAACTAGAAAACATGATAATGAAGATGCTAGATACACTGAAGTCTCTCAAAGGGGTCATGAGAATCACCACAGCTCAATGCGTATTGCAAACCAAGTGTGTGGCCACCATCCACCCACTGATGGCCTTTCCCCCAGGGTTGGGTCTGGGATTTAAAGCACTGCTGTACCCTCCATTCCACTCAGGCCTCCAGAGCCTCCAGGCTGTGTTCACCCAACCAACCTCCCTCTGAAGGTCCTAGAGGCCAGTGGATCCAATGGGTCTCCATCCATTGATTGGAACTCCTCCATCTTCTCATCCTGGACAGAGCCATGCTCAATTCCTTCTTTTAGATGAAAACCCCCTCAACTTCTAGAAAAACACCAGGAAATGTGGGGCTGTCTTTCTTTTCAGAGAAAGTTTGAATTATCTCCCAGTAGTCAAAGAAAGTCCTACTGTTTAAACCTTTACTCAAATTGAAACTTGATCAAACTACATATCCCAAAACAATATTTTCTGTTTTATTTATAGCTTATATCTTAAGCTTAAGTGATCTTAAATTATCTATTTCTACTTTATTATTCTATTCTATCTATATATTATAAATATTGTATTAAATTAAAATACATATAGTGTATATATATATATATATATATATCACATTTA
>JAQZBX010011566.1:0-42507 GCA_029593785.1 Cabassous unicinctus
GATGGTAGATGCAACTTTTCTGCAAATAAAGGGGTTGAAATGTGTGTTTTCTCTAGTTTTCTTTCTTGAAATGTTTATCTATATATTTCCCATTTTGGCCTTTGCAGCTTATTGTACCATTATCAGTGTTGTTTACATTTTATGTTTATAACAATACACAGTGATTCTCTATTCATATACTCATTACTGGGGCAATATTATTGCATCGTTTTTTGAGACATACTTTTCTCAAAAATATGGTCCAACCATTTCATTATATATGTATAGTTGTTCAAGTTGCCTCCAAAATAATTATGTATAAATATCAACAAATGATTACTAATTGAATAGTTTTCAAAAGCTATTGCTGAATGCATTTAATCATGATATTTGGCACAAGTAGTGTTTGATTTCTAGTATTCTTCCCTATACCATCTGACTGTTTCTCATTCAGTGGAGTATGAAGAATAAAAAGCACATGACAAAAAAAAGTTAAAGAGGAACTTGTATATTAACTGACAGCTTTAATGATTGAATACAAAAATTACATGTTAAATAAAATAGGGTCTAAATTTAAGCATGGTAGCTTTTATTTTCCTCCATAAACCACAGTTTTTGACCTCATCAAATCCATAAGATGAAACAAACTAATGTTTTTTCATATTGAGATGTTCATATCTCAAGAAAAGTACATGCAAGTCTTTTAAAAAATTTCCTAGAAATGCTTTCAATAAGCTAGGTGAATGATTTTCTTAATACAGAGAAAATAGTTTCTTAATTGTGGAGCTATAAAAAATATGCTCATTTGAGATAGAATTCTACAGTAAAATATATAATTGAACTAAATTACAATCTCTGAGTAAAATAAGACAGCATACATTGTTTCATGAAAATACAAACACATTGAAATCTTATAATAAGTTTTAATTTAATTTAAGTGGATATTTTAATGAAATAAGTTGTAAATGTTTGACTTAACAATATAAGTGGGGATTAATGTATTGTTTGGACATAACAAAAATATATTTCTTTTTAAAAAAACCTCATTCTCTCTCTTTACCTCAATTTTTTCTCCTTCTATCTCTCTGCCTTTCTTACGATAGTCTATGTACTATAATAAGAGATATTTAAAGAAGAGGTTAGGGACAAAACAGGAATTAGGAAGACAAGAAGAAGCACAGTGAAAGGAAATAAAATTATGGAAGAAAATTTTGAAAAATAGTGTCAAAAGTTAATCTGCTAAAGGAATCCATACATAATACATATTGACAAACACATTACAACTTTAACTTTCACTTCACTCCCAGACTGAAAGTGAAAAAGTAGAGTAATAGACTCTGCCTCTAAAACCCTGTATTACAATGTCAGATTTAATACCTATTGACCATGAGAGCATGAAAAAGTAACTGCAATTTTTCCAAACCAAAGAATAACTTATAATGACCAGTATTTTCAGGCTTGTCCTATTAGACTTCATGAACATGGTGTCATTGCAGAATGATTAATGCAGAGGTGCATTAAAATATATGAATTTTTTAAATTTTATGTCAAGTCTGCAAAAAAATAAGTTATCAAATCTATACTTTCTTTAAAACAAATAATATGAAGTTATAAATTAAATGATTTTTATCACAGTAGATATATATTTTAAATATCTTTCCATTGAGAGTAAACCCAGCAAATACCAATATTCTATGCTTTAAGGAACCAAAGTGATTCATCTTTGTCACTACATTCTGCTAATGGACATGTCAATGAAATAACAATATGTTTAACTTAAATTCTCCTGTAGTGACAATATAAATTTCTGGTAATTCTATTTTCCTTATCTTTTCTGTGGACCAATAAATTGGTTTCCAAATTAAGGTGTATTTTTTAACAAATCATGTCTCACTAGAGAAGCTCCCTACATCACTCTAAGGATCTGGAAACATGGCTCCTAATGTATAGACTTCAGCCATTTCATCAACTCTGCTCTGCAAACATGTATTCCTGTTAACTAATATTTTAAGACAATTAAACCAGTTGTGTATATGGGTAGCTGATTTCACTTTAATAGGAGATAGGGGTTAAAAAATATGGAATATGAATTATAAGAAAATATCAGTCTGAAAGTCTCAAAAAAAAATTTCCCCAAATCTCATAAAGCCTGAAATCATAAATAACAGATGTCCATGAGAAGAGTTTACAAACATTAAACTTGAGAAGAAGAAAATCTGTGATAGCATTTACCATATTATTATTCCTATTAGGAATTTTTTCATTATTTTGTAAAATCGATATAGCAATCTGAAAACTAAATAAATTTGCGTCCTTTTAAACATGAGAAAATGCATGCCAAGCTCAATGTATAATTTACCAAGGTCACACAGTTAGTTAGCAAAGCCAGGATTCAAGCTCGAATTTCCATACACTAAGCCACTGCACTGTATATACAATCCCATTGTGAAAGTCAAAATTCCAGAATCATTATTGCCCAGAAACAATATTTGAATTCTTTTTATAAAGTTGTGCAGCTTAAAAGACAATGAAATTTTAGTAACAAGAATAAAATAAAATTACTTTTACATCAATTAGCTAACTAATGAATTATATTTAAAATTCATTTATAATCCTGTATGAAAATAAAATTGATACAAAAATTGCACACATTGAATGAATGCATGGAAGTTAATTTTCCTTCTTTAGTAATTTCTCTCACTGTTAAAAATAGTCTTATTTCTACTTCCCCTATGCTATTATGTTCCATCAAGGAAATTAAAGTCAATTTCTGATTTGCAGCCCTATTGACCTAAGAATGTAGAGAGACCTTCCTATTATCCCCACAATGTTTGCTAGGGAGGCATGTTGTTGAATTTTAATACTACTCTGACTAAATTGAAACACTCCATCTCAAATTTAAAAGTTAAAGATCTTGCTGTAGTTTGAGATTCAAGGTTATAGCTTTTAAAATATTGTGTAAAGGATGCAAAACATTTTTTCTTACCTCTGGAACTGAACTGTTCACTCAATTACAATACACTGTAGACGGCATAAATATACCAGCTTAATAACCCCTTCTTGAAGTCCACAGGGGTTTCCCAAGCAGAAAACACAAATCTCTTCTGCAACAGAAATTCAACAAGATAAGCTATTTTCTGCCAAAATAAGCAATGACCGTTTCTGGAAAAACAAACTACATAAGAAAAGTGACTGCATACAGGCACTTTGGCTCTTAATTAAAAAATGATCCCCCACCAATGATCCTCTCCTGTGCCCTCTGTAACCCTTCTGTGATCCAAAGCTTCCTTGAAGATGAAGCCCCTATAATACCCAAATACAAATAATAGGAAAATGAAATAATAAAGATAAGTTTAAATATAAGAGATAAAATACATGGAAACTTAAAAAATAAAACACTAGAAATAAAATAGAATTAAAGGATTGGGATATTGAAAAAATGGGAAAAAACAAAAAAATTAAAAAAGATTTTTTTTAACATTTTTCCTTTTATCACTGCATTATCAGGTGTCCAATCTGTACTGTGGCACCTGCCCCCCACTCAATCCCCAGTGTCTCCCAAATTTTCATTTAATTTTCAAAAAAGTTTTACGTTAGAGCAAAGTCACACACAGAATATTAGAGACTGCCATGTACCCAACCTCCTTTCCCTTTCCTCACCCCATATTAAAACCTTTTTAATGTGGATGATAGCATTTTTATACTGTTATACAGATAGTGAAACATAGCTACTAAACATTGTCAATGGTTTACAGTATAGTTTACAATTTAGACAGTACAGTTTAATAATTTTTGCTGATATTTACAATGTCCTGTATCCATTACTGTAAGTTAATGAAAAACATTTCCCATGACCAGAAAATACACCCTGTTTGATCTTTTCTATTCCTTCCTTCCCATCCCCCTAGGGCTCATGATAATCCCCTGCCTTGACTCATTGGATGACAAGATTCATAGTTACATGCAACAAGAGGTCTTGACACGCTGATTGTCCTCCCCTATTAGGATCCACCCTTGCTCTTAAAAGACAACCACATGTCTGTTTCTGGGTGAATCGGTCCTCCCAAAGATGGGAGTCCATCTCCTTCCCACTCATCATTTGGGTCTCCACTCCCAGACACAACACATTATGACAGGATGAACACTCACACACTCCCAAGAAGCCTACTCCAGATGCATGCCTTGCTGAATGCCCCACCCAACCTACACCCTAAACCGGTAACACTACCTTGTCATACTGCCATAAGAGCATTCCCACCCCTGCACTTTCAACATAATACCCACAAATCCCATGTTCACCTAGTCCCCCTCCCATCTCTCCCCCCAGTATCCTGGGTATTCTAACCCACCCTTCCTAATCTACCCATCTGTCAACCCTACACCACCAAACCCATTAATATCATTACTCACCTGTCCTATCCTTCAATATGCAACTATACTCTATCACTTTACCATAGATTATGTTCATATGCGTGATGTTTCAAAACCTTTTCTTCTCTCCATTGTTAACCTATCATTCAGATAATGGTTCTCAGAGACTGCTCACTTTCTTCAATTCAAATCAGTGAGGTCATATACTGTTCATCCTTCAGTGCCTGGCTTGCTTCACTTAACATAAGGTCTTCAAGATTCATCCATGTTATTCCATGTGTTAGCACTTTATTCCTTCTTACAGCTGAGTAATATTCCACTGTATGTATGTACCACAGTTTGTTTATCCATTCATCTGTTGATGGGCACCGGGGCTGATTCCAAATTTTGGCAATTGGGAACAATGCTACTATGAACATTGGTGTGTGCCTGGGATGGGGGTTTCATGGGAGGAAGTTCACCTGAATATATATGAAAAATATATAAAATTATTCAAATGATCAAGAGGTGTTGACATGGTCACTATGGGTAGACAATCGCTCAATAAATGAGGTACTACTGAATTCCCAGGCAGAAGAGCTCTGCCACATTCCACAAGGGAGAAGAAACAGTCCCCCGTGTGCAGGGGCAGTGTCTGGCAAAGGAGGAGGGTCCACTGATGGGTTCTTGTTATTGATGACTAGCCTTTCGAGTCTTTGCTCTTGTAATTGAAACTTAGCCTACTGTCATGGGGTGCCTAAGGGTTGCCACCTGAGAACCTCCTTGTTGCTCAAATGTGGCCTCTCTCTAAGCCAAACTCTGTGTATGAATGCATTACCTTCCCCCCAGCATGGGACATGTCTCCTGGGGATGAGCCTCCCTGGCATCAAAGGATTAATACCAATTGCCAACTGGCAATACAACTGGAAAAAGATCTTGAAAAAAAGGGAGAAAAGGCAATGACAAATGAGTTCATGTGGCTAAGAGGCTTCAAAGAAAGTCGGGAGGTCATCCCAGAGGTAACATTAATGCACACCTCAGTAGGATCTCATAGAACACCAAAGTGGCTATCATCCCACACATAGGGGCTCCTGAGGGCTCTGGAGACACCCAGATCCTATAAGAGGGGGGATAGCTCCAGAGATTGATGCCTTTTCAGTGGGCTCTAATTTGGAATCTATGCTCCTGAGAGTAACAGAGTTAGACTCATATAAGTCCTCTCTGCATATAGTTCATCAGTCCCTTTTATTCAAACCTATATGTGATGCTGGATTTTGTAGGTGTACTTCCAGAGACTGGAGTCTCTGGACTGCTCATGTGCCATCTGTGCCTGGAATCTCGGTGGAGCTGCAACTCCTACTCTACAGCTCAATGGACTCACCCAAGTCACCTGGTGAGGAGACGAAGATGGACAGTGGCCATCCCAGGAAATGGTGAGAGCCTGCAGCTGCAGGCAGGATAATCCCATCAACCGTATCCATGGGATATAAGCCCCCTCTCACTTGGGGGTGGAGTGGACATCGCCATCCCAAACTCCTCAAGATTGGAGGAAGAGCTATAGACTAAAGTGGACTTAATGATATTCTCTTGTAGACATAATGTGATTCAAGCAATGGAAGAAATGACAACATTGATGTGGAGCCACTGGCCACTGGACGCTTTTGGGGTGGGAAGGGAAAAGCAGTTGTAATACAAGTGCTTTTTCAGGACTTGGGAATTACCTTGAGTGACATTACAACGACAGATATAGGCCAATTTACATCAGCATATAACATGCAGAACTGTGTGGGAGAGAGTGTGGTCTACAATGTGAACTAGGGTCCATCCTTAGTGGCAAAGCCCCAGGATGTGTATATCCATTGCAGGTGATGTGCCACTCTAATGAAAGATGTTTATGTGGGATGTTATGGGAGGTGTGGGAGGTGGGGAACATGGAAATCTCTGTAATTTTTCTATAGCGTTTTTGTAATCTAAGCATCTTTTAAAATAAAAAAATAAAAAAAGGAGAAAAAAAAACATAAAGGCAGTGGCCAACAAAGTTTCTGTGGAGGGAGAAGGAATAATAGGTGTAACATGGGGACATTTTTGGGACATTTGAATTGTCCTGCGTGATATAGCAATGATGGATAGAGATCATTATATATTTTTTCATAACCTATAAAATTTGTGACACAGAGTGTATACTATAATGTCAACTATAATTCATGGTTAGTAGCAATGCTTCAATATATTTTCATCAATTGTAACAAAAATAACACCCTGATGAAAGATGTTGTTAATGGGAGAAAGTGTGTGGAAGGGTGGAGGTGGGGCATATGCGTATATTCTATATTTCATGTAATATTTATGTAATCTGAAGCTTCTTTAAAAATAAAAGATTAAAAAGAAAAAAAAATGATCCCTCTGTGGAAAAACCGTATGGTATAGTTTGAAAAGTAATCTAATAATTATGTTCTATAGGTCTGATATGTGTTACCTATGTGCCATTAGATTAATAATGTAAATTCCCTGAAAACCATTTTCCTATTGCTGGAAATGTATCCTTTTTAATTCCTCAAAAATTCAATAAAAATGTACTTAATAAAATAATATGAAAGCATAACCTATGAAAGTTAATAAATGTTTAATAAAAATTAATATGCTTCTTATTTAAATTTTAATGGGCTACAACTACAAGTGTCATGAGATATAATTTAAACTCATTGAGAGTCTCACAGAGAGGATATACTTATGGATGGGAAGTATTAACTTGAGAGATTGGGTAGTAAACAGATAATTGCAATATCTGTGTGACATTAGATTATTAGAGGTCTGGTAGAGTGAAAGCCCACATCATCTGAGGTTACTATGGTCTTTCCTTTTCTAGGGAATCTCAAATATTAATCTATAGACTACTAATTGGCTATATACATAAGAAGCATTATGAATAATTAAAAAAAATACATGGATGGCTGGGTGCCACTCCAAGGGATTATAACAGTGAATTGGAATTGGTAATGTTATTGATGGAATCTGAATAAAAACTAAGTATACAGCCATAAGACATGAGTAGGGAGAGAAACGGAAAAATTGATCTATTAATTTAAGGCAGTCACAAGTTGATCTATAATATTCATCGCAGACCAATTAAAATTTAAGCAAAGCATTTATTTGCAGAAATAGACAAGCTGATTTTACAAACTTTATGCAAAATCAAGGAATAAGATAATAAAAGCAATTCTGAAAAAGAATAAATTTACAAGACTCCAGTTAACAGATTTTAGATAAAGATATCTAAAAGCTAAGATAATCAAGAGAGGGTGGTAAGTTGAAAAGACAGCTACATTGGCCAATGGAATTGAATACAGAGATGACAAATAAATTTATACATATCAGTTGAAGATTCGTGCCACCACCAAGGTTTGAAGGATGTATAGGTGGTGAATCCATCACATTCCTATTCAACACTCCTATTTAGCCTGTTCAAAATAGTCGGCTCTTGGAGGATAACAAGGGATTTTCATAAAATAAATAAGGTGATTACTTTAATTGTAGCTTTCGTATCAGATAAAGTATCATTGTTTAAAAAAATTGACACATTCTCATGCACTTGGTATGAAGCTATTGATTTTGCAAATCATTTTTCCCCGATATTTGTTGAATTGCTTTCAGCTGGCAAGACCAATAAACTGCCTTCATTGTCCTTTCTCAGGGGTATAGCAAATCTTCAGCCTTATGTTATAATCTACATTGATCAAATTGCCACTCAAAAACCCATCACTCCTAATGGTTAAAGAGAAGATATTATACTGATTAGACCTACTGCACCAAAAGTACAACTAATTAGACTTATTGGTAAGACATTTCCATGTCAATGGATGAGTAATACATCCAAAAAACGTCAGGGGGCTTCCACATCCATGAAACTTATTGAATAGTCAATGTCAAGATATCTCTTTTCTGGTGACGGCTAATCTGTTGCATCTGCCCAGTCCTACAAACTACAAAGAGCCAGAATGCCTAGTTGCCCTGCAAGCATTTTGGAGCATTTTGGAGTCATTTGGTACTTGACCCTTTATTGAGTTAAGGCAAATGCTATTGTTTGAGTGGGGACTGGATTAATAAGAGGCTTTGCAACAGGTCCAGACTGCCAAGCAAGCTGTTTTGCCACTTGGGCCATAATGTTCCAGCATATCCAATGGTGCTTGATTTCTCAGATGCATTCAGAGATGCTCTTAGGAGCATTTTTTGGGTCTCTAAATGGGAATCACCAGTGCAGAAATGTGGGATATTGGGGCAAATCTTGCCATCCATTGCAGATAATTACTGTCCATTTGAGAAACAGCTTTTAGCCTATTTTGAGCCTCAGTGGAGACTGAATGCTTAACCATAGGCCACCTAATTACCAAGAGAAATAAGACACTCATCATGAAATGTCTGACTCACTAAGCCATTAATTTGGGTATACACAGCAGTACTCCATCATCAAATGGAAGTGGCTTATAAGAGATCAGGCTCTAGTAGGCCCTGAAGGCACAGTAAGTTACTGAAACAGTGGCTCAATGGCAGTGACAGTTTGATGTTCTTTTACGAAATCCAGAAAATCATATTCTTGGAATGAATCCATTCCTCTGGTGTTTGTTGGGGGAGGCCCTTGATTGCATTTGGTTCAGTTAAGGGACCACTGATAAGATCCCTTTTAATTAGATAGCTTTAGGGTTTTTGATTGCACTATGTCAGTGAGGTGTCACCCAGGTTAGGTCTTCGCCCTCTTACTGGGGTATTATATAAATTGAGAAATGAAAGCAGGAACAGAGAGAAAAAGACAGCTGCCATTTTTACCATGCTGAAAGAAGGAGGCCTCCAGGATTAGTGACAGCTGAGAAGGATGTCAAGATAAACACACACAGGCTGAGAGAGAGGCAGGAGCCTGGATCCAGCACTTCACAGGGGCATGGAAAGAGGTCCCCAAGAGGCTAGGCTTACAGAGAAGCTACAGATGAATACAGGAGCCCTGCCACTACCAGCATGTCCTAATAGGGACAGAAAAGGGATGGATTGAAGGAAAAATTACTTCAAAGGCAGTACAACAGAGCCAGAGCTCTGGACTGAAGACATATTCTAGGGCCCACAGAAAGAATCACTTATGTGTGCAGAAAAGGGCAATACGGCCCAGAGATTGGAGAAGGCAGACCTTTTACTCCATGATTCAGGAAAACTGTTGCTGCTCCATGCTTAAGAGAGGGTGAGCACATACTCTGAGTATTGAAGAGAGTTTTGTCGACACTCCACTGTTCTGAGGGAGTTGACCCTGTGCACTGGAGATTGGGAGAACCTGGCTATCACTCTAGTGTTCTCAGAGGGTGGGACTTAGATTTTGCATGTGATCCAGATGCTTTATGTGGGTGGAGCCAAGAACATGGCCACTGGGCAAGCCCTTGGAAAGGGTAGGACTGCCACTTCTTTGGAACCCAAGGAGAAGAAACCATGGCTCTATAGATGGCACTCAGTATTTGAACTCTAATGGAATAGTCTTGCAGGTATTTGGAATTGTTTGGGACCCATTACCTTTGTTTTCCTTCCAATTTCTCCCTAATGAAATGGGAGTTTTAATTGCATGATGGTCCTTCCTTTGTATATTGGAATTAGATAACTTGTTCTCAATTTTATAAGTCCATTGTCTAAGGGGAAATTTTCCCCAAGACATATATACCTATAACCAATTTTGTTGAAACTTGTACTTAAAACTGTTACTGAAATTATTCAATGTTTCCAAAATATCGTGGTGGAATGACTGTATTTTGTATATGGAAAGAACATAAATTTTTGGGGTCCAGAGGGTGGAATTTGGTGGTGTGAGTCTTTTGTGGGTGCCAGAAAGCTATGTTCTTAAGCTTTTCTATGTCTGTGCATGTAAACTTATTGTAGGTTGGAATTTTTTATTAAATTATTTTAGTTACATTTTTTTTTATTAGATTGTTTGACAAAGTTTAGGTCTTAATACTTTTTTGGAGCCCTTCATAAATAGATGAATAAAAAGATACAGATACAGAAAAAAAGCTTCAGAAAAAGATAGGAATCCAGAACTTGAGAGAGAAGACCCTCAGAGACAGAAGTTAAAATCAATGGAACACAGAAGTTGAGAGGAAGCCACTATAGCCAGAAGCTGAATGCAACAAGGCCTGGAAGGAGAGGGAAGAGAGAAGTGGATGCTGCCATGTGCCTGGTTGCCCACAGGTGTAGCTCAGGGGGAAAGGATCTCCTAATGATACCTTGATTTGGACACTTTCAAAGCCTTAAATTAAATCCCCATTTTGAAAGCCAACCTATTTCTGTTATATTCCTTCCAGCAGCTTTTGGCTAACTGAAACAAATATCTTGGCCTTTCGTTGTAATTTTTCAAAGATTCTGCAGGAAAGCTGAGACTGGAGCGTCTATGCTGACATATTCATTGCCTAAAAGAAATCATAATAATTTTAAGAGCATGAAAATAATTTAAGAATACAAATTTTATTCCCCTGAGAAAACACTAGCAATATAGTACAATGAAATATGGTTAAAAAAATCAGAGAGGTAAGAATATTTAATATAAAATTTATTAGCCAAAGGAAGCAAAGAGAGAAGTAGAATATTAAAAATATTTGACATAAATGAAAATAGCACATAAATAATTATTTTAAATGTAAGTTTACTAAACATTCCTATTAAATAGTAAGTCCGAACTCTATGATGTCTATATAATATACATGAGTTGGGAAAATGATGGAGTGGGGAGTGCTCCAGGACTCACTCCTTCCAACAAAACAATTAAATAGTTATGGGCTATGTAAAACAACTACTTTGAAACTCTGAAGTACAGAAGAAAACTATACAGCAACCAGGGAAGAGCAGGGGGAAGATGATAAATTTTGGCAGCTATTAGTGTCTATCCCCCACTCTATCAGCTCACCAGTGACAGAAATAGATGTAAAATCCAGATTTCCAAGGCCAGGGTGGGCATGGCTGATTACTGATCATGGTTTTTGATTAGCTGCATTGGATTGCTGGGGCCCCAGCTCTGAGGGCAGCCATTACATCAACACATTTCCAACAAAACCAGGGTAAGCCATCGTTTACACCCACCTGGACAAGGACAGCAGCTGTCATTGTTTGAAACTTCCCCATGAAGAGGCAGTGGTGGTGGAGATTTAAAGACATAGTATTTCTTCTGTGCCATGGTGGACAATTAGTTGAAGGACTGTATTTGCTGGGTAGGCCAATAAAGCTCAGCTTTATGAAGCCATCAGAGAAGCTCTTGGTATGCTTCCTGATCCCCTCCATGGGGTATGTTGGGGCCCTGCTGTGCCACCTTCATGGATCCCTAGCTCTGTTTGGGCTGGGTAAGACTGATTTTAAAAAGTCCTCTCAAGCCTTCCCCTCCTTTCAGAATGCCAATAAATTAGATAACCTATATGAAATGCATAAATTCTTAGAAACAAACAAACTTCTTACATTGACTAAAGAACTACAAGATCTCAACAAACCAATTACTAGTAAAGAGATTGAATCAGTAATCAAAAACCTCCTAACAAATAAAAGCCCATGACCCCAGCTTCACAGGGAAATTAATTCTGCTCAAATTATTCCAAAAATTGAAGAGGAGGGACCACACCCTGATTCATTTTTCTGAAGTCAAAATCACCCTCATACCAAAGATAAAGATACCACAAAAAAAGAAACCTGCAGATCAATATCTTTGTGAATATACATAACAAAATCCTCAAGAAAAGTAGCAAACCAAATCCAACAGCATATTATAAGAATTACACACCATGATCAAGTTTGATTTATCTTCTTTATGCAAGGTTGTTTAAACATAAGAAAATCAATGTAATACATCAAATTAACACAATGAAGGAAAATAAATACATGGTCATCTCAACTGATACAGCAAAGGCTATGGAAAAAATCCAGCATCCTTTATTGATAAAAACATTTAGAAAGACAGGAATAAAAGGAAAATCCCTCTCTAGAAGCGGTTCTTAACCTTTTTTTATTTTCCTACTCACTCTTTTGCCAGTCAGTAGAAAAAACATGGATCCCTTACTAAGTCCACACTATACTGTGCATTATGTACAGTATACATGTACATGTATACTGAGGATGTATTTTATGTACACCAATACATCCTCAAAAGAATAATGTTTTTTTGAATTTCAATGCATGATCATGGATCCCTTGTTAAAAACCCCTGCTCTATATGATAAAAGGCTTATATGCAAAACACAGAACTAACATCCTTCTCAATGGTGAAAGACTGAAAGCTTTCCCTGTAAGATCAGAAATAGAGCAAGGATGCCCACTGTCTCTTGTTATTTAACATTGTATTGGAAGTAATTGCCACAATATTTTAGGTAAGAAAAATAAAAAGCATTCAACTTGGAAAGGAAGAAATACAAATTTCCCTATTTACAAATGATATGATCCTATGTACAGAAAATCCTGAAAAATCCACAACAAAGTACCTAGAGTTAATAAATGAATTCAGGAAAGCATCAGGAGTCAAAATCAACACTGAAAAATAAGCAATGTTTCTATAAACAAACAACGAGAAATCAGAAAAAGAAATCTAGATTTAAATTGCATTCATTATAGTAACGAAAAGAATCAAATATCTAGGACTAGATCTAACAAAATGAAAAGGATTTGTACACCAAAAACCATAAAACATTACTAAAAGAAATCAAATAGGACCTAATAAATTTAAGGTCATTCTGTGTTCTTTTATTGGAAGACTATATGTCGTTAAGATGTCTGTCCTATCCAAAGCATTTTATGGACCTAATGCAATCCCAATCAAAGGTACAAAAACATTCTTTGCAGATATGGAAACCCAAATATCAAGTATACATGGAAGGGTAGGCATCTCTGAATAGCTAAAGACATCTTGAAAAATATGAGTAACATTATAAGGCTAACACTTTTTAATCTTAAAATTTATTAGAAAGCTACACTAATCAAAACAGCATGGTACAAGCACAGGGATGGACATATAGACGAATGGAAACAATATGAGAACTCAGATATCAATCTTCATATTTAAAGCCAACTGATATTTCACAAGGTAGCCAAATCCACTCAATTTGGAAAGAATACTCTTCAACTAATGGTGCTTTAAAAATTGTATCTCTATATGCAAAAAAATAAAAAGAGAGAGAAAGAGAGAGAAGGAGGATATTTACTTAAAATCGTATTCTAAAATCAACTCAAAATTGGTCAAAGAACCAAACATAAGATCTAGAACTATCAAAATCCTAGAAAAAAATCCTAAGACAGCCTCTTCAGGACCATGTGTTAGGCAATGGTTTCTTAGACTACATCCAAAGCACAAGAAACAGTAGAAAAAATATATATGGGACCTCATCAAAATTAAAAAGTTGTATCTTAAAGGACTTTGTAATGAAATTAATTCTACAACCTACCAAATGGGAGAAAATATTTGGAAACCACAAGTTTGATAAAGATCTAATATCAAAAATATATAAAGACCGACTTCAATTTAACAACAAAAAAGAAAAAAAAAGTTTACAAATGAGCAAATGTCTTGAATAGACTTCTCTTCTAAAAAGACATACAAATGACCAGAAAGTACATGCAAAGACACTCAACATCATTTAAGAATTAGGAAAATGCAAATGAAAACAACAATGAAGCATTTTAAAATAGCACAGCCACTGTGAAATTGAGAGTTAGGCAGTTCCTCAGAAAGCTATGAATAGAACTATCATATGACCTGGCAATCCCACTACCAGATATATATCCAAAAGAACTGAAAGCAAGGACTTGAACAGTTATTTGCACACTGATGTTCATAGCAACATTATTCATAAGAGCCAAAAGATAGTAATAACTCAAGTGTCCTGGTTTGAATTTTTTGTGGATCCAGAAAGATATGTTCTTAAGCTAAACCATCCCTGTGTGCATAAGTCTATCATATGTATAATCATTTGGTTAGGTTCAGTCAGGGGATCTTTTGATTAGATCACTTTTGGTTAGATTGCTTCAGTTAAAGGTTTTGATTATATCACATGATTCAGGGTGGGTCCTAATCCTTTGTGTGGAGTCTTATATAAACTGAAGCCTGAAATCAGAGACACACAGAGAAAAAGACGTGTAAGCTTTTACCCGGCCATGTGATAGAGGGCTCCAAATTGTTTGCAGGCACAGAAAGAGAGAGAAACCCTTGAGAGGCTGTAAGAGAGGCTGGGATCTGGAATCAGCAGGGCAGCTGAAGCTGTAGCCGCGAGGAGAAGGAAGAGAAGAGCCATATGCCTGATTGCCCAAAGATGAGCTCAGGGTAAAAGTGAGTTTGGAAGAGAAGGTAAAGTCTGTAAGCTATTTTGCCTTTCCTTGTGTCAGAAGTCTAGGATCGCCAGCAGCTGACCTTTGTTGAGACAACGCCTCTGAGGATGCCTTGATTTGGACGTTTTCACAGACTAGAAACTGTAATCTTCTACCCTAATAAATTCTCATTATAAAGACAAACCATTTCTGGTATTTTGCTTTTGCAGCCTTTATAAAAATATAATACCAAGTGTCCATCAAACAATGAATTCTTGTATGATTTTTTTCTAAATCTATTTGAAAATTGATTTCAATATTATTATTTAATGGATTCACAGGAATGCATTTCACCTCTTGTAAATAGAGGAATTAAGATTTTGGCCATTAATGTCATAATAAAACCTTTACTCATTTCAGTGTTGATTTTACTTTCTTCTCTCATGTTTCTTTTAATATAAGAAGAGTCAATCAAGTAAAATAATAAAACAAATTGCATGGACATTGTTGTGGCCAAATACAACATTACATTGGCTCTGTTATTGAATTAGTTGACACTGCGAAAACTGACTAGAGAGACATGACCACATTTTCCTTATGATACCTCAAAAAAGCCCATTTTCAGCTGGTGGACAGTACTAGAAATAAGTCAGCTATCCCGTAGCAGTGAATGCAAAATACATGAAATTTTGGGTTTTATAAAAGTCTGTTATAAGTGAAGGTTTATTGTAAATATTTAATAATAAAAGCAAGTATTACTGAAAATTCATGTGAACAACTATAATAACACATAAGTATACACATGAATAAGCTTTATATTGTGAAAAAAGAATAATACTTCAAAGAAAATACAACTAAAGAATAACAATATTCATGACTAATTTTCATTTTCTTTTCTGACCTTTGTTGTATAATAATTTTTGCACAATTAATCAATAATCCTTTAATAGTGTTTTACCAATAAATATAAAACTATTTCACCAGAAATAATGTGCTATTCTATCTCTGGTAGTTAACTATAGGGCCTTTCTGCAACAGATTAAGAATTACTCCAAATATATCTATTCTTTTGTCAAGTCACAAATTAGAGCATCACAAAAGAATACCAAAAACTGCTGCTCAACTTTATGTGACTTCTAAGGGGAAGACAACTCTCTGTTACAAATCTAACATGACTGCATTAGTCCTTGAACCTTCATCCTTGGCATCATGTCAATCTTTCTTCTTGTAAATTAGTCCCAGAAATGTCCAAATATTTCATTATCAGAAATCGCCAATTTAACAGCATCTCTTATATTAGGAAAGGCAAGGAATACTGTGCTATGCCAGTGTACACAGTAGCTCTCTGGTATATTTGTGAGACATAATTTTCAGGTGAACATTTTGTTTGACCAGGACCTGAAGAAAATTTTTACATTGGTTTATTTGACCTCAAATATTTCTCTTTCTTTCTCTCTCTCTCTCCCTCCCTCCCTCCCTCTCCCCACTCTCTAATATATCTATATATTAAAAACATTTAATATTAGTTACCTGAAAGAAAACAAATATCAGGTATTGAAATCAATTCAGGCTCTTTAAATGGTATACATCTTTTATTTGTGAGAAAAATTTTAGGTGGACAAATTTCTAGACACATGAGGCTTGAAGAACTTTTACACTAACTTTAATCATGGTAAGAATTAACCTCAAAGCTAGAGCATTTTAGTTTATCAAAAAATTGGTAATGTTATTAGAAGAATTTACATACACATATGCATACCACATAGGCATTAACTAAGTAATGCCAGGATTTGTGGAAAAGGAAATATAGAATTCACAGAAACAGAGTCTTCAAGCAATGAACATACATTGAAAAATATTTTTGTAAAAATTTTGATTATATAATATGTTACAAATATCTTCTGAAAATTAATAGTAATGACTGCTTATTATTATGAATATATCTCAGGTTTTAATTTCTGATCTTTAATTTGTTTTAAACAAAAGGTCATAAATGATGCATTGAAACTCTCTATCATTGTTTATTATATAACAAGAATTTTTTTGTATTTATTTTTTCCAAATAAAATGTTAGTAGAAATATAGTGTTATGAGCATGATCTTTGAACTAAACAAATCGTGTTAGAATCACAGAACCAACAATATTTAAATTTTTTATTTCAGGATAAATTATTTAACTTACCATTACTCATTAATGAGTACAATAAAAATATCTATATTATAATATTTTAATCTAGATTAATGTGTTCATTAAAGGGTATATTTATAACAGTGTCATGTTAATTCTAATTATGCAATATATATGAGTTCCTATTATATAATATCCAAATGTTGATTAATACCTAATTTATATTTGGTCATCAAACTCAGACTTTTTTCATTCATATTTTGTAAACAAACTATAACTAAGCTAATTTTTTAAAATTCCATGTAATTCTTATAAACAAAAATTGTCTTGAAGACATTCATACCAAGTATCCCTTTTGATTTCTCAACAGTTTAAAACAGCTGAATGCTATGGGAGGTAGGAATAACACAAATGTGCCTGATTTCAACCTTATGGAATTGATAGACTCTGAAGAGATCTGATGGATCCTCTTTATGCTGTTTCTTCTGATTTAGTTGATTACTTTGTAAGTGATTTTAGGGCTGATACTGACAATTCGCCTGGATCTCCAGCTTCACACCCCCATGTAATTTTTCCCTCAATCACCTGTCATTCCTTGACCTCAGTTACTCATAGGCATCACACCTAAAACCTTCAAGCACTTAGTAACTTCCAACAACAATATTTCATTCATGGGGTGCTTCACCCAGCATATGATGTCCTTTTTTTTTTTTTCTTATTAGTTGTCACTGAATGTTTCCATCTCCCTCCAATGGCCTATGACCACAATGTAACTATCTGCAACCCTGTTATGTCCAGGACACTCTGTTGCTGCTTCATCACTGGGTTCTATATGAACCAATCATACAAACCAGTGGCTCAATATGATTGGTTTTATTGAATCATTAGTCAATGTTGTTTACATGAACGATTTGCATTTCTGCAACTCCAATGTAATCTATCACTTTTTCTGTGGCATAACCTGTCAGAGAATTTTAGCTGTGCCCTGCTCTAACAATTGTGACACAGAAATCATGTTATTCATTTTTGGTAGTTTAAAAATAATGGTGTCTCTTACTATTGTCTCTGTGTCCTTAGTTGTCCATTTTGCCTACCAACCTGAAAATTAATTCCACTTCAGGGAAGGGCAAAGCATCCTCTACTTGTGCCTCCTACTTCCTGGGTGTCATCATCTTTCACAGCACCATGATTTTTACTTATTTAGAACCAAACAAGTCCTACCCATTGAGAAGGGATCAAGTGTCCTCTGTGTTTTATGCTATGGTGATCCCCATGCTAAATCCACTCATTTATAGTTTTAGGATCAAAGAGGTGAAAAGTGCTCTCCTTAGAGTCATGCAGAAAAGAGAGGGATCAAAGCAATTTGAATGACAGTGATACTGAACAATTAAGTGCATTTCTTCTTTCTTTGCTATTTGGGTGTTTAGTTGGTGTCTCTCAAAATATAGTAGCATTCTTTAATTAGTTTGAACTTCTGTTGAGAAATTCTCTATTTGACCACACATGATCTGGAACAATCCCCAAATTATAATTTTAGATATCCACAGTAATTGGTAGACATGAAATATGTGTTAAAGCGATGGTTTAAATGTATGTGATTTTAAGGGCAACTTATTTGTAAAAAACAAAAATATCGTGGTGTCCTTCAAACAATCATAGAAATCCCAGGGCATGTTCCAATTTCAGAGAATTTTATTATGGAGACCAGTTTTGAAAATAATTTATTCTAAAGAGAGGAAATATAGTGCAATCTTAAAGAGCAATGCATTGGACTGAAAAATTCGGAGCTTAGATTTTAGATCTGGCAGCTTTTTTGCTGTATATCCCTTAGTAAATTACTGAAAATATAAATCTAATCCTTCAACTGTACAAGAAAAATAATTCTAAATCTGTAGATTTACTTTAAAGATCATATCAGATGATTAATAGAAGGAATTTAAAGGCCACAATCTTCAGAATGCTTACATTCTTGCAAAATATAAAATACACAATAGCTTTTGTTATGGAAATATTCACTGGTGTTTTAGAAATATTTTTGGATAATCTTATTAGTAAATAAACAGCTAAAAAGAAAAAAAGCTTTGGTCTTGGAGCAAAATGAAATATTATGATAGAAATAAAATACTCTCATATTGCAATGACTCAATCCCTGATGTTTTATAAATTCATGAGTTTAAATATCCGCTTGCAGTTACGCCTCACTTGTGTCTACCTGCTAAACATTTGAAACCCTATTATTCAATGATGCATCAACAAGCTTTAATAATTACTATGCTTCTTTAAAATTTTGGTATGATTAAAAACTATTTTCTTCATCCTGGTTTCTGTAAGTTAATGCCCTTTAAATATGTAATTTAAAAAAAAAATCTTCATTGTTATATTTTCAGAACTTTAATAGAGAAAACATGCAAAGCCAAAAATTGACAGTGAATCCAAGTTTTGTGATATCCCATAAATTTTAGTCAGGTAGATTGCTGTTATTTCCTTTTAAAAATGCTGCTACAGGCATTATTCCTAATTGCCAAAAGCTGGAAACAAACCAGGTATTCATCAAACAATGAATGAATACACAAATTGTGGTGTATAAACACGATGGAATATTGTGCAGCAATAAGATGAAATGAAGACATGAATATATGACAACACGGATGATCCTGGAGGAAATTATGTGAAATGAAGCAAGCCAGACACAAAACAACAAATACTCTATGATTGCGCTATTGTGAACTAAATATATTATGTAAACTCATAGAGTTAATAATTAGAATCTGGTCACCAGAATATAGTAGGAGAGTAGAGAGTGGAAAGCTGAGGGTTATTCTGTGCAGAATTGGTAAAAACATTGTTTGTAAATTTTAGAAATGAATAGAATGTTTAAGGCATATCACAATGTTTGTAACCTGCAGTGCTATTGTATGGGTATGACAATGGTTGAAAGGGAAAGTCTAAGGTCAAGTATATTACTAGAAGGAAAGCTAAAAACTGTTACATGTGTTTGTATAAGTCAGTAAAACTTCAGGTAAAACACAAATCTGGGGGATATTGCATATATAAGACTGTTTTCACAAAATATAGAAAGAAGAAAAGAGAATAGCAGCTATGTACAGCAGGCGAGGCATAGAGAGATTGAGAGGTGATGAATTTTGTTTGTTTGATTGCTTTTTATTTATTATTATTATTGGAATAATGAAAGTGCTCTGGGGATGATTGGGGTGATGAATGCACAAGATTACATGGAATACCATTGATTGTACTCTTTGGATGGATTTATACTTTATTAATATGTAACAATAAAATTGATTTGTTAAAAAAAAAGAAAAAAATGCTGCTATGTGATCTGTAATTGCAGTTTTAATTCTCTATTATTCCATGTGTATTTAAGAAAGTATGTTTTAATTTTCCTGTTTTATTATCTCTTCTTAAACTTACACTTTTTTATTACAAATATATTTCCCTTCAAGTGATTTTTAAATAATGTTATTGATGCATTTCATTTATACATGAACATATATAAACTATAAGTGTATAGTAAAATTTGTGAAATTACAATATAAATATGCATACTATCATAAAAGTCTCCCAAACATTTCCCCACCACCAGAACTTTGCCTTGTGAAATATTTGTTACAAACCATAAAAAAGCATCATCAAAATATTACTATGAACTATAACCCCTGCATCTTACATTGGGTGTATTTTCCCCCCAAACCACATAAATATTAACACCCTACATTATTATTATTTATTTGTTACTGTTCATGAGAAAATATTCTCATAATTGTCCTGTAGCCATAGTCCATCATCTACCACTGGATGTTCAGTGTTCTACAGTTTTACAGTCTCAAACTTTGTACAATCCATTCAAGTGGAAACTCAGTGGCTCTCATTTTCATCACAGAGTTGTGTTGACATCAACTCATTCAATTGAAGAACTTTTAATTATTTCAAAAGGAAAAATCCCATTGTAACCGTTGGGGAATTTGATATAATTATGAATTCCAAAAATATAATTGGATCATGCTTGTGAACTGATCTGTTAATCTGGGCATGATTAGATTATGATTAGGGCATTGAGCCCCACCCTTGTTGGGTGGGGAATTGAATATAAAAGGCAAGGCAAAGGGCAGATGGAGCAGGTTTTGAGAAGCAAGCAGTCTTTGAGAAGCAGCTTTGATGTGGCAAAGAAGGCCCCAGGAGAAGAAAAGTTAACAATTCGCCTGATTGCCTACAGCTGACCTTGTGGAGGAAACAGGAACCAAGCCCGGAGAGAAACGCAGCCCCGGGAAGAGAGAAACCCAAAAAGCCTGAATCCTGGGCAAATGTCCGCAGCTGTCTTGCTCCAACACGTGACAATGGACTTTGGTGAGGGAAGAAACTTATGCTTTATGGCCTGGTAACTGTGGACTTCTACCCCAAATAAATACCCTTTGTAAAGACCAACCCAGTTTTTTGGTATTTCACATTAGCACCCCTTTGGCTGACTAATACACCCATATTCCCCAATATCCCCATACTGTTCCTCCTGAAAGAATATGTTTCTGCAAACTATTACAATATTACAGTTTACTATCATCTATAAGTTACTTTAGTTTTAATTTTCCTGTGTATCACCATATTCTTAGCACTTTTAAAAGATGAGCGTTCTTTTATGTATAATATTCTTCATTTTGCTCTATTTGATTATTTTTGTTTAAACCTAAACAATGGTTATTAAAAATATGTTTCAAGTGATTTTAAAAAATATTTTTAATAATATTAAGGTATTCTTTGTAAAATTATACTTGTTCATTTTCTTAAATGATTTTTCAAATATTAAAATAAAGTTCGTTTTTTTAGGATTAAAATATTAATGAATTCTCTCAAGTTCCTCACTGTTTATTAACTTATTTAAATAATTTAAATGTGTATATTTTCCTCTACATCCTTAATTCATATAAAGTGTTTATCTGATCATAAATAACATTCTTATAAATTACTATATCAAGATTTAATTTTCTTTGCAATCTGTGTGTCTGGAATATATATTTATTACAATTACTTTTCGTTTTGTTTGCAATTAGCTATGCCTTTGATAAGCATTGGTTTATTTTTTATTATTTTTTAAAAGAAGCTTTAGATTACATAAATGCAAATTTTTAAAAATGTGTCAGTATATAGTCTACTAATGGAATCCATTACATAATATATCTTGACCAGCACACACCAGAGAATTTTGAGCAACATTACAACTTTAACCTTCACTTCACTGGTATGACAAAGAAGGGACAGCAGTGGTAGAGAAATAGTGTCTGCCTCTATAACCCTGTATTACAATGTCTGATTTAACACCTGTTGACCACGTGAGCATGAAAAAGTAACTACAGTTTTCAAAACCAAAGAATAACTAATAATGACCAAAACTTTCAGGGTTGTCTTACTAAACTTCATGAATACGGTGTCTTTGCAGAGTGATTAAATGCTGAGGTACACTGAAATATATGTATTAAATTAATTTGGATGATATATGAAGTCTGCATAAAAATAAGATATCACATCTGCATTTTCTTTAAAACAAATAATATGAAGTTATAAAATCAATTATTTTTATCACAGCATTAAAAAATGAATGGCCCTAAAGCAGAAGCTCAATATTTCTTCTTTAAGTTATATATATGACAGTAAATATATATATTAAATAGCATTCTATTGAGAAGAAAGCCAGCGAATGCCAGTATTCTATGCTTTAAGGAACCAAAAAGTTTCATGTTTGTCACTACATTCTGCTAATGGACATGTAAATGAAATAATATGTTTAACTAAAATTCTCCTGTAACACTTGACAATATACATTTCTGGTAATTCTTTATTGTTTATCTTTTCTGTAGACCAAGAAATTTGTTTACAAATGAAACCATGTTTTTTAGTAAATCATGTCTCACTAGACAAATTCTCCATATCACTCTAAAGATTTGGAAAAATGTAACAAATATTTGGAGTTTAGCCATTTCAATCAATCTGTACTGCCACATGTATTCCTGTTACCTAATATTTCAGGATCATTAAACTGGTTGTGTATATGTGTAGCTGATTTCACTTTAATAGGAGATAGGGGTTAGAAAAAATATGGATCATGGACTTTAAGAAAACATATCACTCAGAAAGACTAAAATAATACCATTTCCTCAACAAACATTAAACTTGAGAAGAAGAAAATCTGTGACAGCAGTAACCACGTATTATTATTTCTATTAGGAATTTTGTGGACATTATTTTACAAAATCTATATAGCAATCTGAAAACTAAATAATTTAGTGTCCTTTTATACATGAGAAAATGCATGTCAAGCTTGATGCATAATTTACCAAGGTCACAAAGTTAGTTAGCAGACACAGGATTCAAGCTCAAATTTCTTTGACTCCACACACTAAGCCACTGCACCATCCATAAAATTCCATTGAGATATTCAAAATTCTGGAATTATTATCACCCAGAAAAACCATAAACTATTCCCTCATATATAAAAATAATTATTTTTTATAAAGTTGTACAGCTCAAAAGACAATGAAATTTTACAAATAATAATTAAATAAAATGGCTTCTATATCAATTAGCTAACATGAATTATATTTAAAATTCATTTATAATCCTGTCAGAAAATAAAATTATTATAAGAAACTTGCACACACCAAATAGATGGACGAAAATTAATTTTCTCTCTTTAGTAATTTCCCTCACAGTTAAAAATAGTCTTATTTCTACTGCCCCTATGCTATTATGTTCCATCAAGGAAATTAAAGCAAATTTCTGATTTGCAGCTCTACTGAACTGAGTGTGTAGAGGGACCTTTCTATTTTCCCAGATATGTTCCCTAGAAGGCATGTTGTTAAATTTTATTACTCCTCTGACTAAATTAGAATACTCTATTAATCAATATGCTTCTTATTTAATTTTTATATGCTGCATTTCAAAGAGACATGAGATGTAATTTAAACTCATTGAAAATCTCACAGAAAGAATATATTTATGGATAAGAAGTACTAACAGGGGAATTCAGACAGTAGACAGATAATTGTAATAGTCTATGTGATAGAACATTAGAATATTAGAAGTTTGGTAGAGTTAAAGACTGCATGTTCTGAGTTTTCTATGGATTTCCCTTGTCTTGGGGATCTAATATATTAATCTACAGATTACTATTTGCCTATATACATCAGAAACTCTTTGAATAATTTTGAAAAATGCATGGATATCTGGACTCACATGAAGAGATTATAACAGTGGATAGGCAATGTTGTTATGGAAGCTGAATAAGAAGAAAATATAAAAACTTGATATTATTAGGGACCCATTTGGAAAAAAAAATGTTCTATTATTTAAAGACAATTCCCCTTTGATCTGTAAGATTCATGGCAATTAAAATTTAAGCAAAGCATTTTTTTGCAGAAATTGACAAATCGACTTTGCAGTCTACATGCAAAAGCAAAGGAATAAGGTAATCAAAACAATTTTGGAAAAGAATAACAAAATTATAGGACTCCTTTTACCTGATTTTAGATAAAGTTTTCAAAAACCTAAGATAATCAAAAGAGTGTGGTATATTGAAAAAATAGATAATTTAACCAATGGAACTGAATAGAAAGATCAGCAATAGATGCATACATATATGGTGAATATTAGTACCACCATCAAGGGCTTTAAGAATGCATTGGTGGTGATTCCATCACGTTCTTATTCAATAATCCTGTTTGGCTTGTGCAGAAAATGGATGGGTCTTGGAGAATGACAATGGATTATCAAAAATTAAAGTACCATTAGGCAATTACTCTAATAGCAATTGCTGTTTCAGATATGGTATCATTGATTGAAATAATTGATACATCCCCCAGGTACTTGGTAAGAAGCTATAGATTTGGCAAATACTTTATTCCCAATATTGGTTGAATTGCTTTCAGATGGCAAGATCAGCAAACTACCTTTACTGTCCTTTCTCAGGGGTATAGGAAATCTTCAGCATTATGTTATAATCTAGTCTGCAGGTACATTGATCAAATTGCCCTTCAAAAACCCATCACTCCTGATTATTAAATAGAAGATATTATGCTAATTGGATCTAGTGAGCCAAAAGTACAAGTACTTAGACTTATTGGCAAGACATTTCCATGTCAGTGGGTGGTAATACAGCCAACAAGATGTCAGGGGCCTTCCAAATCCATGAAACTTGTAAGCAAACAGGGTAATGGGCAATATCAGATATCTCTTTTCTGGTTATGGCTAATCTGTTGCATCTGCCCAGTCCTACAGACTACAAAGATGAAGAATGCCTAGTTGACCTGTAAGCAATTTGGAGCAATTTGAAGTCATTAAGTGTATTATTCTGACCATTTATATACTAACACAAAAGGCTGTTGTCTTGAGTGGGGACTGGAATACAAAGAGACTCTACAATAAGTCCAGACTGCCAAACACCTATTTTGTCACTTTGTCCGTGATGTTCCAGCATATCCAATGGTGCTTGAATGTCAGCTGCATTCAGAGATTCTCTTAGCATTTTTCAGGGCTCAAAATGAGAATCACCAGTGTAGACTCATGGGAATTTGGGGTAAATCTTGCCATCCATTGCAGATAATTACTGTCCATTTGAGAAACAACTTTTAGTCTATTACTGGGTCTTAGTAGAGACTGAATGATTAACCATAGGCCAACATTACCATGAGAAATGAGTCATCCATTATGAAATGCCTGACTCACTAAGCCATTAATTTAGGTATGCACAGCAGCCCTCCCTTATCAAATGGAAGTGGTTTATAAGAGATCATGCTCTAGTAGGCCCTGAAGGCACAGTAAGTTACTGAATCAGTGGTTCAATGCTGGTGACAGTGTGAAGTTCTTTTGTGAATTCCAGAAAATCATGTTCTTGGAAATAATCTATTCCTGTGCATGTGTATGGTGTGGCATTGATAGCATTCTATTCAGTTAAGGGATCATTGATTAAAGAACTTTTAATTAGACAGCTTTAAAGCTTTTGATTGAACTACATCTGTGAGGCATGACTCAAGTTAGGTCTTCACCTTCTTGCTGGGATCTGACATAAACTGAGAACTTAAAGTAGGAACAGGGAAAAAGACAGCTGCTATTTTTACCCTGCTATATGATAGAAGATACAGGATAAGTTACAGCTGAGAAAGAGGTCAAGATAAACCCACAGAAGCTGAGAGAGAGGCTGGAGGCTGGATTCATCAGAGCACAGGGGCATGGAATGAGTCCCGCAAGAGGCTAGGCCCCACAGTGAAGGTACAGATGAATAGAGGAGCCCTGTCATGTGCTTGATGGCCCATGGCTGAGCACAGGGAGAAAATGGAACACCTGAATCTGAAGAGATAAGGCTCAGAAATTGATGAGCCATATGCCTGGTTGCACACAGTTGAGCTCAAGGAGAAGGTGAGCCTGGGCGGGGTAGGGGGGGAATCAGGGACCTTGGTAGCAATAGGCCACTATTTTACCTAGCCATGTGGCAGGATTCCATAAGAAAGAATCTCTGATGAAGCTTTGATTTGGACATTTTCACAGCCTTGGAATTGGAAGATGTTACCCCAAGTAAATTCCCGTTATAACAGCCAACTCATTTCTAGTATAGTGTATTGGCAGTTTTAGCAAACTAAAACAATGCCCATGGCCTCCAGTCCTTCCATATTATCTTCTCCCACCAAGCCCCCAGTTATGGCTTCTTAGGGAGTTCCTTACAAGAAGTGTAATTGTAGGCCTAATCTAAAAAGTGTTGTGACAGTTGGAATTTTGCGACTCCTAGAAATATGTTCTTAAACAAATCTATTCTTGTGGGTGTGCTCCCTTTGATTGCATTAAATTCAGTTAAGGGGCTTTTGATTAGATTACTTGATAATCTCACTTTAATGCTTTTGATTGGACTGTGTCAGTGAGGCATGAGCCAGCTTGGGTCTCCGCTCTCTTGCTGGAACTCATATAAACAGAGAAACAGAGAGAGATAGACAGAGAGAAAGGGAACCACTATTTTTGACCCTGCAATGTGAAAGGAGGCCTCAAGGCTCACTAGCAGCCAAACCTTGAGCATGAAGCTCTCAAGGTGCTGGGTTCATGGAGAAGCTCAGGCTGAGGAGATAATTAATCCCTTTCATATGTCTGATAGCTATTAGCTGAACTCTGAAAGAAAGTAGAGCAGCCCAGACTGAGAGACATAAAGACACTAGCCCTATGCCGGGTTGCCCACAGCTGAGTTACAGGAGATGGTAGATTCTGGAAGCAAAGCAAGAACCTCAGCAGAGATTCTTGGCCATCTTGCTATCCAGTTACCAGCAGCTGACTTTGTTGAGGAAGCATCTCTGCTGAGCCTTGATTTGGACAGTTCACAATTCATGTCCCTGTAAGTGTAAGATATTATCCTAAATAGAATTTCCATTATAAAAACCAATCCATTTCTGGTACTTTGCATTGACAGCCCTGTGGCAAACTAAAACAAACATTTTACACAATATACAGACACCACCCAAAATTGACCAATTGCTGTACTACAGCCACTTTTTGGGATATTTATAAAAGACAGTTGTGGAGGGAAATCCTCACAAAGGCCAGACCTTAAGCAGTGTGCCTGGTAGTTTACTTTGCTTGGAAGGAGAAATTGAAGCATTGCACTGATATACAGATTCATGGGCAGTGGCCAGTAGTTTGGCTGAGTTGTTGGGGTTTAGAAGGTTCTGGTTTGGGTCTTTTGTTGACCCTAGAAAATCTTATTCTTAAAGCTAATCCAATTCTTACTGGAAAACCTATTATAAATGGGACCTTTTGTCTAGATTCAGTTATGGGATCTTCGTTTTGATTAGATCACTTCAGTAGGTCATGACACAAGGTTGGTCTTAATCCTCTTACTACAATCTTTTATAAATGGATGAATAAAAATCCAGAGACAACAGAAAAGATATAGAGGCATGGAGAGAAGCCTCCAGAAGTTGTATAACACAGAAGAGAGAAAAGCCACAGATGGAGTAGCCAGAAACTGAAGGTAAGTCCCAAAAGTTAGAGAAGAGATGAAATGACCAGCATTGTCCACTGTCATATACTTGATTGCCCACAGCTATAACTCAGTGAGAAAGCATCACTGATGATGCCTTGATTTGGACACTTTCATGGCCTCAGAACTATGAGATTTAACATAATAAATCCAATTGTAAAAGCCAACCCTTTTCTGATACATTGCTCCCAGCAGCTTTTAGCAAACTAAAATAAGAAGAAACATGGAAAATTGGAGACTACCCATTTTTTGGGAAAGATGCATGGATAGAACTTTCTGAATGGGTGAAAACACTGCACATATTTTTGTCCCATGTAAATTCTCACCAGACTGTTTTTTAGCAGAGGTGGATTTTTATAATCAAGTGGATAGGATGACCTGTTTTGTGAATACCAGTCAGACATTTTCCCAGGCATTGTCCAAAAGGCTCAGGGAAAAATAGTGGCTACGGTGGTTCAGATGGAGGTTATGCATGGGCTCAACATCACAGACTCCACTCATCAAGACCAACATGGATACTGCTAATTCTGGGTGCTCAATCCTCCAGCAGCAGAGAATACCACTCAGTCCCCAATATGTCACCATTTCCCAAGGGGTTCACTCTGCTACCTGGTGGCAGGTTGATTACATTGGATCAGGGTCCACTGTATGTTGTTGCTTCTCCCATATCCAGGATTCATTAAGCCAGGATCATGGGATGAAAATGGGAGTGGCACCAACCATTATGAGCCATGTAACCCACTAGCAATATTTTTATTTCTTATTCCTGCAAATTTTAGCACTTCTGGCCTAGGGGTCTTCAAAGAAAGGAGTGCTTCCACCAGGAGACACACCAATAATTCCACTGAACTGCAACATAAGATGACTAGGTGGTCATTCTGGTCTCCTCATACCTCTAAATCAATAGGCAAAAAGGGAGTTACTGCACTGGCTAGGGAGATTGCTTCTCATTACCAAAGGGAATTTAGACTACTGAGTGATATAAAAAAATATGTTTGGAATATAGGAGATTCTTTTTTATTTCTTTTAGTACTATCATGCCCTGTGGTTAAAGCCAATGGAAAACTACAACAACTCAATTCTCTCATGACTAGTAATGGTACAGATCCTTCAGGAATATAGGCGTGGGTCACCCACTAACTAAAAGAGCATGATCAGTTGAGATGTTTACTGAGGTAAAGGGAATATTGAATAGGCAGCTGATGAAGGTAGCTATAAATACTAGCTATGAGCCTGTTACCTGTTTCAAAAACAAAGAATGTAATTGTTGAGTATTTCCCCTTACGTTGCTTTGAGAATGTTTATACACACAGCAACACATACACACACACACACATATATGAAGTAAATATCTTTGTTTTCTTCCACCTCTTATCATCTTATCATAGAATACAAGTTGTACTAATTTTATGTCAAAACATTAAATTTACAGGTTAAGAGTGACTATCACACAAGGACTTGCTTCCTCTCCTGGGGAAAGTGTTAGTGCATTTTCTGTTTTATGCAGAACAGTTGTAACATGTTAGGCAGATGTATGACAATGTTTTTGTATTTATTTGGGGATTAGGTATGGTTTAATTAGGTTTGTATGAGTTCCAAATAGAAAAGCAGTAGGCTGTGATCAGTAATTCATGTTTCAAGTTGGGCAGTTTCAGTGTCCAGTTGATTCATCAAGTTAGTACTGTGAAAATATTTCATAGATGACTGCCACTGTGAAGGCATGGGTTTCAGAAAGTTTAGATCTATGTTGGGAACTATTTTGAAATATCAGTTTTATTGTAGAAAGAGGGAACCTGTGTCCCTTTCTGGGTCAGTCCAATTAGTTTTACCATCCAAGATTTAGAATCTGAGATTCCAACCAACATGTGTACCAATTGCAATATGTCAGTTAACCCTGAATGATATGCACACAAAAAAATTCAAAATTCATCTATGAATATTTCCTGGTCTAATTTGGGTTTAGGGAAAACTTTCTATAATATGTTTTAATTCAGTTTAGGTCCATGGTTTAAATTTCAGAGTTGTCTGCATATCTGTCACATGGGAGGCATCTGTCTTCATAGGCAACTGCCATTTTGGCATTTGTGGAGAGTATTTGGAAAAATATAGGGGGTCAAAACAAAGAGAAAATTACCTGAAACATCTTCAATAAATATTGATTGGGCAAAACAAAATTCAATCTTATGAACAGAGAATAAAAGCAATAGGAGATTGTTATGAAAAACTAGAAAATAACTTCTGACAACATTCAGGAATTAAGAAGGTGAAAATGTACCAGCAGCCCTTTCATTTTCATTTTATCAGTGAAATAAAAGATATGATAGGACACCTAATTTAAGACCAGAAGTCAGAATGGGGAATAACCCTTTTGTTTGAATAAACATTCAGACTGACAGAACATTTTGAAAGAGCTATGGGGAAAAAAATCAAAGTAAAATTATTGTCCTGCATATCAGATACCTAAGTGGCCCACATATGTGACAGAGGCATCTAGGATCACCGGAAGTCAGAGGTCAGGAAGAATGCATCACCTTGATGATGACTTGATTTGGACAACCTCATGTCTTCAAAACTGACTTCTGGGGAAGATGTCACAGTAGGGAGCTCCAGGACTCAGTCCTTCCACCCAAACAAGTAAGAAACAAGCAGTAACTATCAAAATAGTTAACTATCAAAACTATCCTGGGGCTCCCAAGGCTAGAATAACACTTCACAGCATCCAGGCAAGAGTTGAAGGTAGAGGCTGATAAACTACAGAAAAGAATAGTGATTTGCTATCTCCATTCCAATCCCTCACTCGCATGATAGATCACTTTGGGTTCTAGTCCCTGGATAGCTCTTGAATGACAGAAAGGGATATAAAATTCCACAATCACTGATCATGACTTTTGATTAGCAAATTTGCATCACTGGGTCCTGGCTCTGAGTTATTGTTTCAATCACCTCTTGAGAGGTATATGGAGGTTTTGGAGATTTAATTATGCTGTTGTTCTTCAGGGCTTAAAGGGTCAGTTAGTTGAAGGCCTGCATTTGATGGGCAGAACAGGAAAACACAGCTTTTGGAAGTTATAAAAGAAACTTTTGGTGTCCTTCCTGATACCCTGCCCAGGGCACTTTGGAACTGTTCTGTGCCTCCTTCATTGGTCCCTGGCCTTGTTTTGGCTGAGAAATACTAACTAGGGAAATTTCTCTGCAGGGTGACATTCCTCGAAGAATTCACCCTCTAACTAGAGACCATGAAAGGCGTATAAAACTATAGAAGCTAAAGAAAAGCAAATAGAACAGATCAAGATTCTCAGGGAAGGAAAAACAGAAAGGAAGCTTTCTCTTGGAGGTGAAACAATTACGCAAAAAGTGCAATCTTAAAATTGTACTGCATATACAGTGAGAGTATCAGATGAAGTGCTGCAAAAGTCTGATCAGTTAAACACAGTCTATTATAAAGGTTTGGAAAAAGACAGGTTAAGCATCAAAGAAGAGACTTAACATAAAGCCAATCAGCAATGAAACCCTAGACAAGAGAAAGAAACTGACCTTCAGAGTAAACTCATCAAGACAATCAGATGTTTAGACATCAGCACATAATTACAAACCATAATAAGAAAGAAGAAGATAGGGGTCAGTCAAGTGATCAAATTAAAACTTCAGAGGATATGCAGACTTTGGAATGGCTAATCAAAGATATTCAAATAAATCACCTAAATCAATTCAAGGAAATGAAGGAAAAAATATGGCTTAAGAAATAAAGGATATTAAGAAGACAATGTGTGAGCATTCAGAATAATTCTAAAGTAAAAAAAGAAACCTAATAGAAATTATGGGGCAAAAGGTACAATAGAAGGGATTAAAGTACATTAGACAATTTTAGTGCAGATTTGAACTGACAAAGAAAGAATCCATGAGCTAGAAGAGAGGAAAATCAAAATCTTATACATAGGAGAACAGATAAAGAAAAGAATGGAAAAAAATTGAGCAGGATCTCAGAGATTTGAAAGACAGCACAAAGCACACCAAAATACATGTCATGTATATCCCAGAAGCATAGAAGAGAAAATGGTCAGAAAGAATATTTGAGGAAATAATTACTGGAAATTTCCAAACTCTTATGAAAGCCCTAAATATACATGTCGAAGAAGTGCAATGTACTCTGAAAAGATTAATTCTTAAAAGACTTTCACCAAGGTGCATACTAATCCGAATGTCCAATGCCAAATATGAAAGAAGAATTCTGAAAGCAGCAAGAGAAAAGTGATTTGTCACATCAAGGGATCCACAATAAGGCTGTGCCTATTTATCATCAGAAATGGTGGAAGTGAAAAGGCAGTGGTCTGATATATTTAAGGTACTTAAAAAGAGAAAAACTGCAAACCAAAAATTCTCTATCTGGCAATATTATCCTTTAAAAATGAGGAGACATTAAAATATTCAGAGATTAACAGGAAATGAGAGACAACAAGGAACCAAGCTCCCTACAAGAAATATTAAAGGAAGTCCTGCAGGCTGAAAGGAAAAGACAAGAGAGGTAGAGTTTGAAGAGTGTGAAGAAATGAAGATCATCAGTAAGGGAAACTAAAAGGCTAAAAAAAGATATGGCCTAAAAACCTAAGGATAAAATAGCTGAAGAAAGTACTGTCCTTACAGTAATAACATTGCTTATTAATGTATTTAAACTACCAGTCAAAAGACACAGATCGGAAGAATGGATAAAAAAGCATGATTAAAACTAATGCTCTTTAAAATAGACTCTCCTGAGACCCAAAGAAACAAATAAGTTGAAAATGAAAGGATGGAAAAAGATGTTCCCTGCAAATAGTAACCAAACATGGAACTAGGATAGCTATACTAATACTAGACAAAATAGGCTTTGAATGTAAACCTGTCATATGATACAAAATAGGCCATTATATATTAATAAAAGCAATCCATAAGAAGAAATAATATTCATAAATATTTATGCACCTAATCAGGGTACCCCAAAATACTTGAGGCAAAAACTTGCAAAACTGAAGGGAGATTTAGATATTTCCACAATAATACTTGGAGACTTTAATATACACTCTCACCAACATATAAAACATCTAAATAGATAATCAATAAAAAAACAGAATATTTGTATAAAATGCTAAATGAATTAGACCTAACAGACATATACAGAATATTGCATCTCAAAACAACAGGATATACAGTATTCTAAAGTGTATGTGTATCATTCTTCAGAACATAGCATATGTTGGCTCACAAATGAAGTTCCAAAAATTTTAGAAAGTTTAGAATTATACAAAGCTTCTTTGCTTTATAATGAAATGAAACTGGAAATCAATAACAGGAGGAGAACTAGAAAATTCACAAATATATGGGAGTTAAACAACACACTCTTAAACAATCAGTGGGACAAAGAAGAAATTGCAAGTGAAATCAATAAGTATCTTGAGATTGTGAGGATGGGCAAGGCACATGAGGAGCAGCAGGGCTTCTAAAGTTTGAAGGTTCTGGGCAGTTGCTTTTAAAGAATATTCTGGCAAATAGCCTTTACAAAACTTCTTAGTAGAGAAGTAGTTACATATTCCCAGGAAATATGTGGGAGATCTATTAATATGAATGTAATCAATGGAATAGATACTCCTACAGGTTTCAAGGGGAAGTGAAGCATTTTATGGTACAAGGCTTACAGATCAGTCAAGAATTAGGAAACAGTTATTTCCCTAGGCTTGCTTTTTTTAAATATATGTTTTTAATTCTTTTTAAAAAAGTGATTTAGATTACATAAATATTACATAAAAATATAAGAGAGTCCCATAAGCCCCGCTCCTTACACCTTCCACTATCCAGGAATGGAATTTTTCTGCAACTAGTAGGGGAAAGAACTGGAAGGATTGGGGGAGAAAATGCAAAATCATATATGCCATAATCGACCCTGTCCCACAACTCTTACACTCTTTCTACCACCTCTTCTGCCTGAAGCCAAAAGCGTGGAATGCGGCATTTATAAATGGTGATACTGTGATATAAGGCCACAGCTACAATATGAACAAGACATGCAAATGACTACTAGTAATTATAGGAGCCCTTTAGGTCTGGGACTTGCCACTTAGAAGATCGGCTTTTATCTGCTGTCTTTAGCCAATTATTCCAATTCACCAATGATAATGCAATGAGATTCCAGGGAAGAACAGAGCTGCCAGATTTTGGCACATATCCACACACCCAATAGTATGATTGATGTGGGTTATTGCCATGGTGGTGGCCTAGTCAAGGAAGATATTAGAAGAAGTCATATGAATCTGGAAGAGAAACCTAAGGACACAAGCAACAAATGCTTAGTAGGTACCTGGAGTGGGAGATCATCTCTGGAGTGTATAATAACAGTGGAATATTCTCCCATAGGCCCTAGGATGTTTGCTGACAGTGGGCAACATCCGTTCTTACAATACCATACAAGTTGACCCTTCATAGGAGCAGGCCGTAACGCCAATTTGTTTCTGTAAGATCTACCCACATCATTCTGGCAAGTATAGCTCCTCTTGGTATGCTTTTCATGCAGTTGACATATTGCCATACCATTGTTCCTTGTGAAGAACAAGAAGCTTGGCTCCAGTGTCCCACCAGCCTGCTGCATAGCACCCTCCAGCACTATGAAACAGAGCTAGCTTAGAGGTAATATATAGGTAATATAGTTACCTATATATTAATATATATGTTTAGAGGTAATATAGAGGTATTATTGTACAATATAGGACTAAAAAGACCAAGTCATCACTAGGTGGTAAAGTCAAAGGAGTCTTCAGTATCAACATTTTTCTATCCACTTTTGGGGCACTGCCAGGGATGTAGCAGACACCTTTACTGTTTTAGGGGCCTTGTCAATAACTCAAATGGAGAGACACTATGTGTGATATTGGTGCCTTCTTTTAAATGCCTGAGAGAGTCAGTTAATACCAAGGTCCAACAGCATAATGTGTGCTTTGCCTATTTGTTGTTTTAGCAGGCCATTTTTCCTCTCTATCAGTACTGTAGGTGTATGTTGGCTCTGTTTATATGCCCACTGCTGTAAGGCACCATTTATAGTTGAAGCCAAGAACAGGCCTTACACTCTTGTATGTTGTAAACCAGGGCAGAATATTTTATATGAATGCCTGGTGCCTTAGCCATGTACCTCCCAATGGCAGCGTCTCTTTGGCCACTTTTTTTGTGTAGCCTTATGCTTGCTTCTTCTACAAGTGTAGGACAGATCAGAGGAATGCAAGCTAAAGGATCCACTTCTTGGTTCTAGGACAGAAATGTTTTTTGATGTGCAGGTACACAATAAACTGCTAGGGATGCCAACAGGGCTTGGAGGCTATTATAAATATCTTGTCATAGCATAACACCCCTTACTGAGCATCCTATCACTTGCCAGTCATCTTTATGACATTGATTTATCCATAATGTGAGACTTCATTATACAGCCCAGCTATTAATGCAGAATGTGATGGGACATGTTTCTCTAGTAATTACCATATATGTGGTGATTTAATCAGCACATTGGCTACTCTTTCCTAAAGTGGAATCCAGCCAGATTTTATCAGTTTGCATCTGTATGACCACAGTTGCACAATTTTGAGTATTTCCTTTGCTGAACCTATCAGTGTAGCAAGCATTTTCAGGAATTAGAGGATTTCTGTCATGTATGTGGGTAGGATGGAGGCAGGAGCCTCTCTATAGGGGAGAGTCTGATTCCTCAAATAATATAGGGCTGAGGACTTGCTGTAAGGTCTGATTAAGGAGGCTTGTTGATATTATGACCAAGGGATGGCCATAAGTTAACTGCTGCCCCAGGCCCTTGAATCTTGATGGGATTGACTTCCCATACTCTAGCTTTTAACCCATCAAGCACAATAGCCAAAATTCTTTCTTAGTCTGTGAAAGAATAAGAGTTTAATATAACATCATTCATGTAATGAAATAATGTAAAAGTTAATGGCAAGACAATTGTTGAAATATCCCGGGCCACCATCCCATAGCAGATGGTGGGACTATTTAAATATCCTTGGGGTTAAACATTGAAGGTCCAGTGTTGACCTCCCAACCTCAAAGCAAATTGATTTTGGGATCACAAGTCTAAAGGAATTCAGAAGAAGGCAATTACAAGATCTAATGCCGCATGAGCAATTCCCAATTTAGCATCAAGTAATGTGGCTATATTGGGAACTGCCACATATATCAATGGAACAACTTTATTTAATTCTTGGTAGACCACTGTCATTCTCCAAGTGCCATCTGTCATTTTCACTGTTCTTATGGGGTGATTGAAAGAACTTGAACTGGTCTATAATGTATATTCTAGACAATTATTTGACTGTGTCAGTTATTTCTTGATGTCTGTCTGGCAAGCAATATTGATTTACATGCACAATGTGCTACAGTGAAGGTAGAATGATTGGTTTTCATTTAGCCCAACCTCATAAAGCAGCTTTGATCACTTGAACCTGTACGTGAAATTCTCCAGCAGTGTGGCCCATGAAAACATCAATGCCTAGCATGTTTTCTTGTCGAGGGGATATATGCACTACATATACCATGGCGGGTATTTGCCCACCCCAAGAATAAGATGTATAATTCTTACTCTTATGGTGAATTGCCATAGCCATCTGCCATGACCCATTGTTCTTGATGGTTTTCAGGATTGCCATAAATTAGGCTGCATTCAGCTCCTGTATCTAATGCGCATGGTTTTTGTTTGTTAGGGTGTGTCAAATAAATAGTGATCTTCACATGTGGCCTCCAGTATCTTTGTAGGGCTCAAACATGTAGGCAACCTTGAATTCCCCATAAGTGAATGGATTTGGGGGTTGGGGGCTTCCATCCTACAAGATTAATTCCTGGTGGAGCCAATAGCACGATGGTCACCCTGTCTTCAGGGGTAGCTAGTTTAGTAAATTGCTGTTTAGGTTTTTAAGTTTTACTATAAAACAACTAGCATAATATTTGGTTTCTTATTTATATCTTCCTGAGCAATATCTGCTTTCAAAAGGTCAGCCTACCTTTACTTGTGAGCTACTTTAATAGGACCTTAGCTCTGAGTGTGGATCCCTGGGAGGGCTGTTCCCCTTTCATATCTTTTATCTTTTGTCCTTTCATTATCTTTCTTACTCACACTTTGTTTCAGTTTAATGTCTCAAATAAACCATGGCTTCACCAATTACATATATTAGTTGGGTTACTGATAGGCTTAAAGACTACCAGAGTGTCATACCATTCCCTCGATCCAGAATTTATCATTTTTTCCTAATATCTCCTATATACATGGTATGGCCAGGTCCTGTAAAAATCTGATCATAAATATCTTATCTCATTCTTAATCCCCATAGCATGGCCTGAACTTCCTCTGTAGTATTCTACCAAGTGGGTGGGTTCAGGAGTTCTCCCAGTGTTATCCAAATCTCAATATGCAAGAATCAGACAGTCCATGAGTTAATGTGAACCTGGGGTATTCTGCAAATTATGCAATTTTTGCGTTAAGGTGGGAATGGTGGTGCTATTACTCAGTTTTCTTCTTCTCCAGAAGTTAGGCTGATCCCATCAGTCCTGTTCCCACATGACCTACTTTCCAGTTTGTTAGGGATTTTCTAGGTGTTCTTGGAATGTTCTTCTTAATTGAATCCGTGGTTTCATTAATGGTCTAACATTTAGCACTCCTGCCTGTGCTGGATGTTTTACCTGGAAATTAGCTTTACTCTGTATAAGAGGCCAAACCTGATTATTTTGACGTCTTGTTCAAAAACATCTATGTCAGTATTGCTATCCTTATCTCCCCAAGCATTCCAGGTTTTCATATTCCAATCTTTTCCAGCTAACATTGCCCAAACCCTTGGCCACATTTGTTTCTGACATCCTAATTTTAAGAAATGACAGGCCAGTGTTCCCATGTCTTCCTAATTTTTATCTAGCTGTTCTGAGAGATCTGTCACTAAACCAGAGGTGAACGTCCACATATCTCAGTCTAGTTGTTACTCCTTCCTCAAATGGTGGATTTCTTTGTCCTTCTTGAGATAATCTGCTGTAGCTAACCACACTGCTCATGTTAATGACCAACTGACTGCTGTGGCAATGCACCAAACGTCTTTACTAAATTTCATAATCCTCAGTTCCTGCAATATGCATTCTATTCCCTTCAGCATTTTGGGGGTGTGTCCATACTCACATGGAGATCTGCAACAATAAAGCAATTAGGCAATTCCTACCCACATAGAGGTAAAAGGCCACCCTTGGATTTCCCCACAGATTACCTATCCCAGCTTATAGTTTGGTCTGATGAATCCTGTTGATTATATTAATTTTTCTGGGTATACTGAGGAGTTGTACAGAATAACAGCTTCCCATAGAACTGAGAGGGATATGTCAGACCAAAGAACAACTCAGACAGGTCCAGCTTGGGGAATAAATTGAGTATTTATTAGAGAGCTTACATGGGGTTCTTTCCTCATCTGCAGAAGGAGAGATGACACTTCTGAACTCTGTCATCTGTACTCACTACAGAATGAAAGGGGTCTTTTATAATGCAAAAAAAAGGAGTCTTCTACATGCAGATGTAAAAGGCATGTGAGGGGCAACAGAACTTCTAAAGACTGCAGTGTACTTGGGCAGTTGCTTCAAAATGATGAAGGGTTCTGGCAGAAAACCTTTACAATGTTTCTCAGTAAAGCATAAGTTACATATTCACAGTAACTATTTGGTAGATCTATTAATATGAACATAATCAATGGAACAGATACTCTTACAGGTCTCTAGGAGAAGTCAAACATTTATGGTGCAAGGCTTACTGATCAGTCATGAGGTAGCAAAACATCATTTCCTGAGGCTTGCCTTTTATCTATCTAGTGATGGAATGTTGCCATAACTGGTAGGAGACAAACTGGAAAGGTTGGGGAAGGAAATATATAGTCATATATGCCACAATTCCATTTACTATAGTAATTAAAATAATCAAATATCTAGGAATACATTTAAATAAGGATATAAAGGAACTGCTTATGGAAAACAACAAAATATCAGGAAAAGAAATCAAAGATGACCTATATACATGGAAGGACAGTTAGTGTTCATGGATTGGAAGATTAAATATTGCTAAAATATCTATTCTACTCAAATTGATTTATAGAGTCAACACAATCCCAATCAAAATTCCAACAGTCTATGTTGCAGAAATATTATATATATATATGTATATATATATACACACACATGTGTATATTTATACAGAATTTATTTGTAAGTTTAAGGGGTCCCAAATAGCCAAAAATATCTTTAAAAAAGAATGAAGTTAGAGAACTCATACTTTCTGACTTTAATGCATATTACAAAGCTAAAGTGGATATAAAGCATATACTGGCATAAGGATAAATATATTGACCAATGAAATCAAATTGGTATCTCATAAACAAACCCTCACATCTATGGCCAAGTGATTTTTTTATAATGCTGACAAGTCCACTCAACTGTGAAAGTATAGTCTCTTCAAAAACTTGTGCTGAGAAAACTGGATATTCATCGGCAAAAGAATGACAGAGAAACTCTTTCTCACAGCTTACACAAAAATGAACCCAAAATTGATCAAATACCTAAATAAAAGAGCCAGATTTATAAAACTCCTAGAAGAAAATGTGTGATGAAAATTTCTTCATGATCTTGTATTAGGCAATATTTTCTTAGACTATACAGTCAAAGCACAAGCAATGAAAGAACAAATAGGTAAATGGGACCTCCTCAAAATTAAAAACTTCTTCACAAAATTAAACACTTGCCAATGTCAAGAAAGTCAAAAAACAGTGTAGTCAATGGGACAAAATATTTAAAAACCACATATCTGATAAGGTTTGATATCCAGCATATATAAAGAAATCCTACAAGTCAACAATAAAAGACAAATAACCTAATTGAAAAATGAGCAAAACACTTGACTACACATTTCTTCAAAGAGGAAGTATAAATGGCCAAAAGGCACAAGAAAAGATGCTCAACATCACTTGTTTTTAGGGAAATGCAAATAAAAATCACCATGAGATATCATTTCACAACAGTTAAAAAGGCCCCTATAAAAAGAAAGAAGAAAGGAAGGAAGGGAAGGAGGGAGGGAGGGAGGAAAGGAAAGGAAGAAAGTAAAGGAAGAAAGGAAGAAAGAAAAGAAAGAAAGAAAGAAGGAAAGAAGGAAAGAAAGGAAGTATGGAAGGAAGGAAGGAAAGAAGGAAGGAAGGAAGGAAGTTAGGAAGGAAGGAAGGAAGGAAGGAAGAAAGAAAGACAGACGTATTAGATAGGATGTGGAGAAATAAGAACACTCATTCACTGCTGGTGGGAATGTAAAATGATACAGCCACTGTGGAAGAAAGTTTAATGTTTCCTCAGAAATATAACTATAGAATTGTCAAATGATCTGACATATTGTGATTAAACCCAGAACAACTGAAAGTCAGAAAATGAATGGATATTTGCACACCAATGCTAACAGCAGCATTATTACAATTGCTAAAAGATTGAAACAACCCAAGAGTCGATCAACATATGAATGGATAAACAAACTGAGGTATATGGAATATTCTTCAGTCATAAAAAGGGATGAAGTTCTGATGCATGCAACAATATGAATGAAGCTTGAGAACAATACTTTGAGTGAAATAAGACAGAAAAAAAGCACAAATATTGTGTGATTTTACTATTATGAACTAATTATAATAGGCAATCTCATAGAGTTAGACTCTAGAATATAAATTATGAGGAGATTGGGGTCACAGAATGGAGAGTTGATGCTTACCTTGTAAAGAATTTCTATTTAGGCTGATGGTAATGATTTGGAAATGAATGGTTATGATGGACTCATTTATTTTGAGAGTAATTGACAGCACTGAACTGTATTAGTGAATGTGATTAAAAGAGGACACTTTAGGATGTATATATTACCAGAATAAAAATTAAAGATAATACATAGAATTGTACAGCACAGTGAAGCTTATTGTAGGTGATAGATCTTGGTTAAGAGGACAAGTATAAAAATGTTCTTTCATGAATTATAATATGTGATACTAATACAAGGTGGTACCAATAGGATGGTATGTGGGGAAAAACAAGTAATGTAAATAATGGATGATAAATAGAACTATTGTAATAAGCTTTAATCAATGATATCAAAGGTAACTACCATTAAAAATAGAACAATTATAAAGATGTGCTGTCATCAATAGTAATAAATTTTCTACACCAATGCAAGGTGTTGGTGATGGGGTGCTGTATTGGAATCCTGTATTTATGCATGATTATTTTGTAAACTCACAATTTCTGTAATTAAAAAAAAGAAAAAAGAAACAGAAACTCTAACAACAACAAAAAAACCAGCTACATGGACCAATAGACAAGCGAAAGAAATATTCCTTGAATTAGATAAATGAGAGTACGCTAAATTATAAAACAATGCCTAATGGCCTCTCTTACCCTTAACATTCAGGGTATATTAACTATAAATGTTAAATGTTCATTTAATCACTTCTTGATTGATATTGGTGCTTATTCTTTCTACATTGAAAGCTGCCACTTTTGCTCAATCTCTCTTTGGAGTAAGATTTACTTTGGAGTAAAATTTACATTGGAGTAACACAATTGATAGGTATTAAAAAAAAACAACAGCTCAGATTCTCCCTATTTTCCATTCCTTAGACCCTTGACTGAAAAACATTCTTTACTCATGTGTGATACTATCTCTGAAAATTTAATATGGAGAGACATACTTTGCAAATGGAATTATAATATAAAAAGTACACCAGATGGACTTTTTGGGGGGGGGGTTGAGTTCCAGAAGATTCAACTATTCATAATCAAATTGAATCTGCTCTGGATATATCTTGCCTTCTCGATTGTATTTGATGCATACTCTAGAGAAGGATCTTGAGATTGAACCTGACACACTGTTTTAGATTCCTAGACTTCTTAAAGCAGATGCTATGAAGTGGTTCCTACCAGACTTTTAACCAAACTTCTGCAATACAACTTGAAGCCAGAAGCAAAGGAAGAATCAAAGCTATGGTTAAAACATCATAACCTACCCTCTTCTTGTACCCACTACTATCACTTTAACACTCTCATACTGCTGAGAAAGAATTCAAATGGATAAGGATATTTGTTGGTTGAGGGGCCGCTGCCGGAGCGGTGGCAGCGGGTAGCCTCTGCTGATGGCAGGGGCGCCGGGCTGGTGGCCCGGTTGGCGTGCGGGGGGAGAGGCGGCAGGGGGCGCAGTGAAGAGACTGCGGAGACGAGGCTGATGGCGCAGGTCTGTTTATTCAGAAAAATGCAACACCTTTTATAGGGCAAAGGGGGATGTGACGGTTGTTGATTGGCGGGCGTGGGGTTGGCGGGAAGTTTGTGGCGCGAACAGGGAGGAGGGTAGGGATTGGTGGGTTTAAAGATGAATGGTGGTTGGGCATTGGTGATTGCTGTTGCCAGGGAGGAGGGCAGGAAACTTTAGGCGCGAACTTCCCTAAACTTCCGTGAAGAAGGCTAGCTGTTCTTTGTTCCTAGTTTTAGCCTTAGCAGCCATGTCAAAGGGGGGTTGGGAGAAGGTGCTAGAGCTGATAAGGTGCCTGAAGAGTTAAAGGGAGTAGGAGCGGGAAAGATGTTTTTCCATATCCTACAACATCTCCCCCTTTAAATTTATTAGTAGAGCCTTGGCTGAAAACTTTTGAGTGCTGTTTTGAAGGTCCCCATAGGCGAT